>QLPN01005499.1:0-25019 GCA_003314395.1 Albatrellus ellisii | reverse complement strand
AAACTTGTTTCTGATCATGGTCTTTGAATCTCAGCGGCCAACCTAATCTCGACCTCTCACCGGCTTGTCGTCGATGGCTGGGGAAAGAGTGTGATTGCCTAAGTCTAAGCAACTGTAGAAGCCATAGCCTCGTGATCACCAGGCCACATCACAACACGCTTTAGACGAAATCCCCCAGAAATGTAGAAAATAGATTTGTATTATAAAACAACACAGCATGTCCCAGACATTCTGGATAATACAAACAACACAAATGCTTCGTCCTGATATCGACTGTGGCCGGTGCATAACAAAAAATGAAGGAAAAAACGTTCACAAGCACCGCACGCTTTACCGAGGATAACATTTACAGCTAGCCAGTGTCATGGTATCATCATCATGCCTAGTCCATCGTCGTCACAAACTTGCCGTCCGTTTTCAATGATGTGAAGAAAAAGTACGCAGTCCGAGAATATACCAACACCCCTCACGAGAGCGACAGCGAGTCATGGGAGCGTTCAGAAACCCTGGAGCGGGCGCCGCTTTTCGTTGCTAGCGACGATGTCGGACGGGCCGGCGACGTACGGAGCCTACGGCAGAGAAGGTCAGCATTCGACGAAGAGATCTTTCCAGGACACGAAAGTCCCGGCCCGATATCTGGGACGAGAGCGACTGTGGAGAGAAGTATAGAAGTGTACTGACCTCGACCGTGGCAAGCCTGATCCTCTGGCCCTGCGTACGCTTGACGAACTTGATGGTCATGAAGACGACCAGCATGAACAGCGACGCGAGCAGAGCGCCATAAGTCGCCGTGAGGGCTGCGTTCTGGCTGGAAGGTGTCGTGCTCTCGGTACGGAAGGGGAACGACGGCACCCATGCTGGGAAGATGTCGTCTGAGCTCCCGCCACAGGCGCGGAGCCACTGGCGGTTCGAGTGGATGACGGAATTCTGCCAAAGTCACGTGTCAGCACACGTACAAGGAACGTTCCTCTAGAACGCGGGCGCACCTCAATGCGATAGATGAACTCGGTCAGCGGGATATCGCCTTTGTGCCCGAACACGTGCAAGGTGCGGAAGTCGTCGTTGGTGCCGTTCTTGAACTTGAAGCGCACAAAGTCGCGGTTGTCGGGGAGCGATCCGCGGCGCAGCTCGATGGCGAGCGCGGAGGCGAAGTCGGCTGGCGGGTGCGACAGTGTTGTGGTGACGGGGCAGAGTGATTGGGGGGACGGAGTAGGGTCATGTCAATTACGTGCTCAGACGTAGAGCGATGGTGAGAACTTACGAATGGCCTGGAGGGTGGGATCATCCTTGACCATCTCCGTCTGGTGGAAGAGGGAGATGAAGGGCTGGTACGTGGTGGACTGGATGAGGAATTGGAGGGGGTCGCCATCATACGTGATACGCTCCAGCGAGTCTACGATGGACTGCAGGATGGTACGACCAGCGACTAGAAGGATTGATTGATTGATTAATTAATTGCCAATACGAGTATGAGAAGACGGAGACAAAGACAATTAGGGAATGAAAAAGGTAACAACGGGGACGAAATGGGATCCACGAGAAACAATTGGACGTACTGTTTCCAACGCCGGCCATATCAGATGAGGAGAAAACGCCGTTCTCGTGAAAGTTAGCCCAGTGACGCGCTTGCTCGATAAGGGTCGGTGGCAGACGGTGAGCGTAAGTCTTGTTGTGCGTCAGCTGGTCGAACATATAGTCATAGATCTGCCCCAAAACCTTAGTCTCAAACCAAAATCACCTATGGCTTCACTTACGTTGGCCTGCGAAATTAAGTCAGTTGACTCAAGAAATAGAGCATCATGCGCGTAGAAGGACGTACCGCATTCTCAAGGTTCGTTGGGCGGCCAAAGGTGAAGTCGGTCGCCTCCTTGAAGAATTTCTCCGAGTCCTTGGCCGCCACCCTGAACTCTTCCGACGCATAAAACCGGGCAATGTGCTTTTGGAAGTTCTGGCGGGCACGGAAAGTGATCGGAGATCAGAGCCATGCGCGACATGCCGTAAGAAAAAGAAAAAAAAGGACATACAGGGCAGTCCGTCCAGCTCTCGAGCGAGCGGTCGTTGGAGGGCTCGACGGTCTCAACCGGGATGTACTGGTAGCCGCCAAGGGGCGCGATGATGTGGGTCTCGTTGGCGAGCTGAATGCTGTTTTTCAAGGTAGGAGGGAAGAGACCCTGCAGCAGGGCAATGGCCGAGTCAAACACGACGCTGCCCTCTCCGCCGTTCTTGACGCGTGCGTGGACCTGGCTCAGGTCGGCGAGGTCCGTGCGGATGCCCTGGATGAAAGACGGCGACGACGGGTCGAAGTACACATCCCGCAAGTAGTGGCCGAGCTGGTGCGACTGAACCTGTGCACGCGATGACAGGTCTCAGCGCTTTGTCTACGTGTGGAAAGAAAAGGATGCCGCGCACCTCTCCGAGGGGAGTGGACGACGCCAATGAACCTTGGTACGTCTTCGGGTCTTGCAAGTAGTGGTCACGATCACCGTTGCGTGCGAGCACTACGACACCGCGGACTCTGGGGTGAGACATTTCCGAGTAGAAAGGGAGGTTGAGAGAGGACTAGAGTTGAGAGAGGGTAGGTAAGACCGTGCAAGTCTGCTGAGTGTCGAACATCAGCCTTGCTTTTAAGTGATAGATGCATGCTGCAGGAGCGTAAGCGTTGACTTCGCGAACAGCTGGAAGGGATCGAGAATGGCCGTAAATTGCAACAATGTGAGTAAGAAGAGGGCCGCGGGCTCATGCGCGACAGGCCCTGTGTTGAGGGCATAGACGGATATTGACACGCACGTGCAGCGTGTTCCCAACTCATTCCGGCCAATATTCACCTTATTCGCGACAGCGTGTGTCTTGAAGCCTCCTAGTGAAATGCAGCTGTAGGGTAGGGCACCCTCTAGCGCCAAAATATGCCGTACTGGATCGGGTATTCTTGATCAAGGCGTGCACCATCGCGTCATAACACGCTTTTCTTTAGCAGAGGAAAAACGCGTTGGAAACACGAGGTATGTCAAGTGGCCGCTAAGAAGGTGTTGACAACAAAGAAGACTGGGTGCTACTGGTGAAAATAACAGGCTGCATAATCACAAATGGAGTGAAGATGAACATAAATCGTGTTGTAAAATGGAACGATTTGGTGAGCTTGGTAGAACATCACAATACCCTTCACACGTGACTGAGGTGAGGCGCAAAAGTTAGATCGCATGCGCATGGCTGGACAGGACATAGCCTGCAGGAATTCACGACTTATCTGGCAATCGCGAGCATCAGGTGTGTTCAGCGCGTGGCATACACGAGCATCAAGCAACAACAGATTATCGTGGTCAAGAAGACACCTGGCCGAATCCCCTGTATCTACCGGCAACCGGTGCTAACCCCGCTCATGCAGAAATCACGAGCCCTCAGCTATTTTTTCTTCTTACCCTTCCCACCCCCTCCGCTTTTGCTCGTGCTCGAGGCATGAGCCACACTGCCACTCTCCATCGAGCCCTGCATAGCTCCACCCTTTCGCTTACCTCGCCCTTGCGTATAGGTCGAGCGTTCGCTCTTCTTCAGCCATCGCTCTGGATCAGGGGGCGGAGTGACGCCAGGAACCACACCAGCTGGCACGCGTCGCGCACGCACTTTCGTGGCTTGTGCCGTTTGCTTCTGCTTCTCACCCTTGACCTCGCGTGTTGCGGATGCGGAAGCTGAAGCACCAAGGCTAGCAGCCAAAGAAGAGGTAGGCTGCGCTGGCGGAGGAGAAGTCTCAAGGGTGCTGGTCAGGGAGGTGGGCAGGCCATCCAAGACGCGCAGGTAATCAGTGCTGATGAAGTCCAGGTGTTTTTGAGACGCCTGGACATTTGTGAGAATGTCGGAGTGTTCCTCCGTATGCTATGTGACACGATCAGAGGGCCTATCACGAGCTTAAATGTTTATAGAGTTCACTCACGGGCTTCGAGGTGTCCAGAAGATGCGTGTAGAGGTCGAATGCGTTCTGGTATGACCCCTCACGATAGCTCTACAAGCATTCTATGAGGAAGGGAGCACGATGCGCAGCATCATACATACTAGCTGAGCTTCCAAGTGTAGCACACCCCGGTCCTCCTCGTCACCTTGCGTCCGTTGCTTGATTTCCTTCAATACATTCTCTGCCTCTGCTTCACGCTGGAGACGATAAAGGGAGTACGCCCGCTCGAAAGCGCCATCGATCACACCGGATGCACCGACTAACGCTAGGGCGGCGGCATATTGCTCTGTTTGGAGAAGCAGGAACAGCTTCGTTTGGAGCGCGACCTTGTCCTGTGGATCCAGGCGGAGAACTTGCACCGTGAAAGAGCGCCACATATGAAATCCTTCACACGAGAAAAATCGGAAATTGGAAAACGTACTCTTATCACACGTCTTGACTGCGTTAGTGAAATGGCCCCCATCAATTTGGGCGCATAATGAAGTAAATAGTCGCTTCAGTCGCTCTGGAACAAGCAAGGGTACCCTAGGCGGCGTCTTCTTATTCTTCCTGGCGGCTGCTGACGGTTTCCCTTTGTGACTCAAATGCTGCGAACGCCCCTGAGACTTGGGGCCCATTGCGAACGACAGTCGTCGCCGACAGTTGGTGAAAGCTTAGTGTGCTTTCCCGACTTGGAGGCCCAACACGCGTCCATGTCATATTGAGACTCCGACTTCCCTCTTTCCACTACCGCTGCCGTGTGGCCCTCACTAGCAGAATGTCGACTGACGAGTACGTTCCCCACAATTATCTTTTACTCACCATCTAATATCTCGTATGTGTCTAGTCCGGCGGCAAGATCCCCTAGCCATGAAGCAAATCAAGCCGACGTGGACGCTCAAATGCACGAGCCGCCTACTGCGCCAGCAGCCATGGCTGCAGGGAACAGAAAGCGGCCGGGCCTGGACCTGAATGTCGATTCCAGGGAACGAAAACGCGGAAAACGTATGTTTGGTCTAGTTCTCGGGACACTGAACCAGGCAAAGATCGAGGACAAAGAGCGAAGCGCTAGTGAAGCCGTGCGTAAACCTGCAGCCCATCTCTCATTATATCCTCACTCTCACTCTATTCTGGTGCTCACATCATGTGCTGTTGTCTGTAGGCCAAGAAGCGGCAATTGACTGAGCAGAGACTACAGGATAAACTTCGAAAAGAAACTGACTCTGTCAGGAGGGCCGAAGACGCCAAGAAGGACAAGACTTCTGCGAACCGCAAGGAAGAGGAACTGCAGCTCAAGGACTCCATCGTAAGTCTGCACTCACCTTTTTGCGGTCTTGAAGATGTGAGTAATGTATCGAAATCCCTAGCACAAACTCCGTCGCACACGAGTACCGCTCTTGGCCAATTTCCTCATCACATCTGACGCCATTCCCACCGATGCGGACTCACCCCTCGTCAACACGCTACCGATACCTCGTCGTTCGCATCCACCACCCTTATATTACCTGCCAGCGATCTTGATACAATCACAAGAAGCTTTCCTCGCGAAGCGAAAAGAAGAGGTGAGTTCTCGACGTTCTGATCCCATAGTGAGTCACGAATGACTTCTGTTGTAAAGGCTAAGGAAGCAACCGAGAGGGAGTGGTCGTCGTTTCGGGACGAGCGGACGGCCGGCATCGAGGAAATTGGCACCCTCAGACAGCGTGTCGCAGAGGAGGAGGCGCGTAAAAGGGCAGAGCGGGAAGCTAACAAGCGACAGGAGGGCGAGACAAAGCGTAAGTCGCCCTCCGATTCGCCTGTAGCTGAGGCACCCCCCGAGGCACAAATGGACGTCGATGGCGCATCCACTGGCGGGGACCACGCGCCTGAGCAGAAAGACGAGAATAAAAATGGCACAAAGGTTGCAGACGCAGAGCGGAAGGACGAGCCAGCACCGATGCAAGCGGACGATGATGACGCCGTGGAGTACTGAAAATGGTATAATCTCATTAACATTTTTTGTCAGCCCTTACTTGTGCTCTCTTTACGTCCTTTGCACTCCACCTATCTTTCAGCCTGCCTTGTACGTGCATTACCTATTTCATGTGCTATATCTTGTCTTCTGCTCGTAGATCGCTTGTATATAGGTTTTAGCACCAAGTCAATTCACTGACTGCTGTACGCTGCCGTCACCGATGCGCGAGGCGCCCATTGCAGAAGTGTGTTGATCAGTTGTGGGCTTTCATATACACACGATGGCGTGGTGCATACAGTAATATGGTGCTAGCAGTGGCAAGACAGGATCCTAGCCATTCGTGGACAGTCAGTTGCTTCCGATCTACAATCAAGCCCTTGTCCGCAGAACGCCGCGGAAGCCATTCGGCCAAGTCTTTCATGCTCCACCATTATTTATTTCTCACCCCCGCCTTCGATGCGGCTCGCGTCTGTCTTTTGGGGACGTGCGGGCGTCGGCTGCTATCGATGGTCACATGCTGTGAGGTGATTTCGCGGCTGAGATGTTGTCAACTTCTTGGCAGTCTTCTGCGGCAGCCCTCTGCGTCTTCGCTGCCATCAACGTGAGAACCACGTCCTCGCATGTCCTAGTCGCCTTGGTCTTACGCCGCTCCGGCTGATACCTTCTGGCCCAGGCCCACACATCACTCTATCGTGCACTGTTTCAGCATCCCCGCTCGTCTGAGCCATCCCTCGTCTTTCCCGCCTTAATGACGGGCCCCCGTCCCCCATCTGCCGCCTTCGTCTCCCATGCATCCCCGTCGGCAGCTTATCGTAGCGCAAAGCCCACGGCCCGCCCGCCCGCCCGCCCGCCCCCCAGCGCTTGCGCCATCCCACTTTAAGCTTTACGCCCGCTACGCCCGAGCGAAGGTCCTTGTTCCGAATGCGATCCCTTCCAAGACGGGCCGCGTGCCAACGCGTGCCCGCATTCTCATTGGTGCCCGAACGGCGAATGGCGAAGCAGCGCAGCGGCGTATCCTCGGTTCTGCCTCCCCCACCGTGACCTCCGCACTCCACTGGCCGCGCTAGAAGGCGCAACCCACCCCCCACTCCACGCGGCCGTACACATGTCTTCTGTTGTCTCGCCATTCGCTTGCATATATTTGCAATCATTCGCGCCCGCCCCGCTTGCTGCTGTCGTTTTTGGCCCAGCGTGGGTCGCGCGCCACAACGCGCGCGTGCGAGCCGGCGGGGCACTGTGCGTATGGCATTGTCCAAGATCAACAGCCACCCGCCTCGCGCGCCGCAGTGTAAGGAAACGCGGACGCAGGCGACGGCTTATTATCACGGTTCCGCATGCCTGCGCGTCTGTGCGCGTCTGTGCTGGCGCGCAGTGGAAGCGAGCGAGCACCTGTGCCGTCGGGGCGTGCACCCTGGTTATTGATCACCATCTTCTGGCCAGGCAAGAGCCTATTGATCCCCAGACCCCACCACCCAAAACCCAAAACCCAACACCCTTGACCCATCACCCACGACCCCCACTCGAAGCACCAAAGATCGTGTCGATCGTGATCCAAGCACGCGCGCCTGTTTATTTTATTTTATTGTAATCTGACGATCCAGGCGCGTCGACGTAAGCTGCCCGCCTCGCCCGCCCGAGTCCAGGCCGGAGCCCGCTAGCGAAGGGCACCGACCCCCACCCTCTTTATCTCCCAAACCGCGCGCGGGTCCCGGGCCGCAGGCTAAACACACGAAGCACCAGTACGCGGACGCCACGACGCGCATGCCGTCCCGTCTGCAGTGGTACGGGCCGCAGGCGGACAGAGAGAGAGAGAGAGAGAGAAAGAGAAAGCGGTGTGCGGTGTGCGCAGGCCGTCGCACGTGCAAGTTCACAACAATCGCGATGGCTCACGGGGCCCTGTGCACACACACACGTCGATTCTGGACACCCAAAGCAAGAGGGAAGACGCTCGTTCTTGTGATAGGCACTGCCAAACTATGTGGTGCTCGCTGTCGCCCCGCACTCCGGGCCGCCCGCCTCCCCGGCCTCTCTGAATCACGAAACCACCCCTCCACGGGACCTCCTCCCCCCCCGTCCAACCGCGCACCCACGCGTGGGCTCTCGCGTACTTACTTGGCTCCCTTGCTCCGGGCACGTGTCTGAGCAAATACCATACTTCGTCCCGCACGCCCCCGACAAACAATAAGCCAAGAAAAACAAAGCAAAAGCAGAACCGACTTGTGGTCTTCTGCTGAGGTCATCAGCGCACTGAGGCTTAACTCCGCAGCACGCCCGGGCGCATGGATCCGTGCTATATTCGTGCGCGCTCCCGAATTCCCGACGCCTGCGCGTACCGCTACTCGCTATAGATACACATACATACTTGTATTTATATACACACCCCATACATACATAGCACATACAATAGGAGTGTGTTGTGTTGTGGACTTCATTGTTTATTGTTTCGGTCATGAGGCGTGGGGTGGGGCACGGTATATTTGACGCGCGCGCGCGCTGATACAATAACGCAATAAGTAGAGACGCGGGCGAAATGGAGATAAGCGGAGAGATAATGGAAAGGCAGGTGCAAAAAGTGAGGGTGCTAGACAAAGAGCAAGACGGGGGCGCTGAGGCTGGTGGAAATTCTATGGAAATGCACAAGATGGGTAGGGAAACAAGGTTGCGAGGGGCTGACACAGGGGCACCCGGAACAGCTGATCCGTCCAAGAGAGATATAGGGAAACAGAGGATCCAAAGACGCCCCGAGGCGGGCGGCAAAAAGAGCATACGAGAGTTCGATAAATTTCCAAAGACTAGATGCGGGTGTGGTAGAAAGACACTAATGGGGTACGCGGTATATGTAGGACAAAGCAGAGACATGGCGGCAAGATTTAGCACGCGTCCAGGAGGAAGAGGAAACAAGCGAGGCAACAGAAAAGGAATAGAGGGTGCCATGCGGGGACTGATTAAACAAGAACGATGCGAGGGGTGTATGTAGTGCTACAATAAAACAGAAATGGGCATGCCTTGGAGTTTATCCATAAGCGCACGCAGAAAGGGTCCAACTGCGTGGACAAAAATGTCGATGTCAGCCCACGAAGCCCGCATGATGGACAGCGGCACGCACCTCGGTACTGAGGATATGCTATTAGATAATGGGGCAGAGATAAAAAACAATATACCGGAAACAGGAAAGCGTTACAGAAGAACATCGGCGGGGTGTGGTGGATATGCCCACGAGTGATCGAACTGCGCGGCGTTGTGCATATGCAGGGAGGGCATGCCGGAAAACGCAGTATGGTCGTCCATGCGAGCCAGGGCAGCCGAGGGGAGGAAGGGATCACTTCCTGTAGAGATAGGGCTACTGTCGCCAAACGACGCGCTGAGAGGCGAGATGGGCAGGTCGTGCATGAAGGACGTCTGTACTGGGGCGTCAGCGCTCCAGGACTGGGGAACCGAATAAGGACGCGGGACGTACGTCACAATGTATCAGAGGGAAGGGGTTGCTCATCGAGGTTGGCGAGGGTGTGGACGAGGTTGGCGACGGCGACGGCGAGACCGAAGTTGGCTCATTGAGCTGGTAGATGACTGTGAGGAGGATGCTATGCATGGGGGGCATGTCCTGGGACGCCGGGACGGTCTGGACGATTTCCTGGACGATGGAGAAGCGGCCTGGGTCTGCATGTGAAACACGAACAGTGAGTAGGGGGATCTGACACAGGAAAGCCCATGAAGGGGAAAGGAGCAGAAAAGGCGCACCATCGGATTCGCACAAGCGATGCCAGAACTGGGGCACTAAGGTAGTGCGGTACAGATACATGGAGCTGACGTCGGAGGGCGTGCAGATGAGGTCAGAGATCTCAGAGTGGATGCAGTTGCCGTTGAAGTAGACGGAGCAGGAAGAACGGGCAGAGACAAGAGCAGAAGAGGAGAAAGTGACGGTGGGGTCGATGGCGCGGAGGGGGCGGGGCCTAGGAGAGCAAAAGACGTTGACGGGGGCGGGGCCGGGGGCAGGGATGGTGGTGGTGCCGATGACGATCCCGCCCGAGTAGTCCATGTCGGAGGAAGACCAGGGGGTGGTGGCGGGGAGGACATCGATGTTGACGAGGGCACGCGAGGGGCGGATGACGGGATGGTGGGCGGGGGAAACGGGGCTGTTGGGGACCGAGGAGGAGTCGGAGAAAGACTCGTCGAGAGAAGTGGAAGACAGATCGTGGGGATGGACGTCGAGATCGGGGCTGGAAAAGTCGCGGTTTGAGAGGAGCTTGAGGACTGGATCGGCCTGGTCAGTTTCATGGATCTGAGCACGAACACGTCGCGTAGCACCCACTCCGCTTGCCGCCACACGTGTCGCGCAGCTGCTGCAGACGGCTGCCCACCTGCTTCGCAGTCCTGCGCTTGCCTGTAACCTGGTAGATGTACTCCGAGATGAAACGATTGCGGTTGGGAAAGCGACTGAGAGAACGCGTGGACCGTGAGGACTCTGGACGGTACTTGTCGAGGGCTATATGCACGATGGCGGATCGCGTCAAGGAGACGCGTCAAGGACGCGTGATGGGGAGCACGGACCTTCGACCAAGGCAGCTTCGAGATAAGGAGGCCAAACGGCCTCGCCCTTGCCCTTGAGGGTCTTCCAGCTCTTGCGGCCAGAGACGATGGTCTGGACGGCGTCGCGGGTCCTGTCGTCGCAGGCGATGGGGTAAGAGAGGTCGTCGACAGCAGACATACGGAGAAAGTCGTTGAGTGGAGCAGGGGAGGAGGAGGAGGAAGACATGGTTAGGCGGGGAGGGAGGGGGATAAGGAAGGGGGAATGGGACGGGGATTAAGTATTGGGAGGGGTGAATTGTGACAAATGAAATAGAAAACGGGATTTACAGCGCCACGGAAAGATGACGAGGACTTCTGGAGGATCGAGATGGACGTCCCCGACACGGACTCAAAACCAATCAGATTTACCTCGAACCATTCCGGCATCCACGTCAAGCTCCCGGTCTTGATTTCCAGCTCCTCGTCTCCCATCCGACACTAGTCTCCGGACGGCGAAAGCACCGAATCGCCCTTTTCGGTATTCCCAACTGCTCACGTAACGCGCCTTCCTCGGATCTAGATCTACTACCCTCGTCAGCTGCCTGACATCACATCGAGCCACTCCTCTGGTCCCCATCACCCGCCGTCTGGCGCCCCTCCCCATTCGCTCCGCCGCTTTCATCGCAGCCGCCCATTTCTCATTCGTTTTTCCTCGGAATTCGACTGATCGCTATGACCCCCGTGGTTCTCGCTCGCCCTCTCTCGCCATCGCCATCGCCATCTCCCCTGCCACTCCATCGCCCGCACTAGTGGCTGTGGCTTCTGATTTCATCTCTTATCATGTTCGTAAACCAGAACTTTACATCATAATACAGTTCCAAGAAAAACAATTCATCCACTTTATCACTCGTATTTATCCCTTCTTGGTTCTTCGGGCTACGTCTGCACCCGGCAATCACAACCTCAACCCTGTATGATTCCCGCTATCCGAACTCTTTGCCCGCCGGAGATAATGAGCTCTTCCCTCACCCAAGTAGCACCCAACTCAATGCACTTCGTCTGGCGCTACTTGCGATATTACAGCCATTCAATCCCCCATTCATCGATCACACCACACTTGTGCACTTTCAATCTACGCGAACTCCTCTCTAGGCCAAACCAAGTCAACCATCGGTCCAGACCCTCACTACGTGACTACCGACTCTATTCCCCCCACACACAGGCAGAGAACCTTGAGCTTGATCCACGTCACACCACCGCTACGCCCTCCCACCCTCCCGCGGCTCATCACCAGCCGGACCGAGCGCCCGTGCCGTGCTTACCCGACCATCCATGCGTGCACCGCAATCGTCATATCGTCCGCTTATCTGCACGTCCCCGAATCCCGACCGCGATCGCAATGCGCCCTGCTTGCTGTTCCTCACGCCCCAAGCACGTCCTCGCCGGCCGTGATCACATCACACTCGATTCCTGTGCTGCTGAGTGCGTCAGCGCCGCGCTACATCGCCCAGCCATTGTTGCAATCGCCCGCCCCCGGGGCTCCGTAGCCGCGCCACGTTTCCGCCTACATACCCTTTTCGCCCAGGCGCAACACCGCGCTCGCTTGTGTGTACATATATGGACGCGAGGGCGTGTCTGTGTGCAGGCAGATCGTCAGATCCAGTGGTGCCGCCCAGCCGTTTGCATCTACCGGCGATGCAATCTCAGCGACCTGCCACGTGCACGCGTATACCCACGTCCAGCCCAACCCATCACCATCCGGTTCCCAAGCGTATACACACACTACTCGCACAGCACGCGAGCTCTCCACCCCCCTCCCTGCCAATTCGTCCTGCAATTTTATCACCATGCTGCTCGCACCATAACTCTCAGCCATCTGAATATCCCGGCGATGCGATCTCTACGATCTGCCACGTGCATGTGTGCCCCGCCTGTGCCCATCATCACCATCCAGTTCCCAGGCATATGCACATACGTACACCAGCAGGTCACGCGAGATCCGCAACCCCCCTCCCCGCCAAATCAGAAACAGACCGTAAGCTTATCTTTAATGTCCTGCTATTCGCAACCCCTCGGCGCCCGCCCCAGCGCTTGCGCTCCAATGTCAATCTGACCGCCTGCCCCGCCCTGACGCATCTGCGGTTTCCACCTACGCCACGGATCTGCACGACGCACGGCGAACTAGCGCGCGGAGTCAATAGCAACACATGTGGCGCCCGAGACCTGACGCACGCACGCACGCACGCACGCACGCACGCACGCACGCACGGCGCACGTCGCTCGGGCTCGGGCATGCACCCTCGCCCCCGCAGCTTCACTTGCTTTACGATACACGCTGCTACACCCGTCGTACGCCATTCTCCTGGCGTGCCGCCCGCATCCACCCGCACCGCCACCAACACAAGCTGTTTTGCGCGTTCGCATGTCCCAGCTGGCGCATATCCCACGGGCTCCTGGCATAGTGTTGGGGATCCCCGCGCGCGCCGACGTTCGCGGGACACCGTCTGGGCAGCGACAGTCCCACATCAGTGTCAGCCCCCCCAGTCAAGAGCGAGACGCGGGACGCAGGTCCAAACTGCGATCAGAGAGACGTGTAGGCGCACGGGCGCGCCTTGGTGGACAGAACAACGGGGGGAGGGGCAGACGCGCAGGCTGTGTCGTGCACAGCACACGGAATACCGTGCGCCCCTGCCCGGAAGCCCCTCCCGCGGGACTGCCCGCACGGCGGCTGCTTGGCACCCACAGCAGGCACGCGGCCGGACCAGAGTCAGGCGCGGGATGCAAACCTGACTACGATCGGGACCAGCGTTTGCGCGGGACGTTGCTACAGCTGCAGCACTGCCTGCCCGGACGTCCTTTCCGCGGGACCGACCCAGACACATGTTTACCAGCGTCAGCAGCAGCAAGAGAGGCGCGCGGGTCGGACGTCAGTGCTGTACTCGTGGGACGCCCTATCTACGGGACCGTCCGGACAGGTGACAGCGCGCGTGACCCACCCTCTCCCCCCCCCCAAGGTTCTTCAAAACTATGATCATGATCGGCACGCGTGCGACCGCTCCACAGAAGCGGTGGCCCCGGGGAACGTACGTCGTGCGTTTCTGGATCGGGGGGGGGCCGGCATGCGGACGGACGGACCCCCCCTCCCCGAGGCGCGCGGCGCTGACAGCAGTGGGCGTTATGTGTGTTGTATGTGTGCTGTTTGGCAGGCAGCTTTGACGGGTATGTGCGTGCATGCGTGCGTGCGTGATGGTGATGTTGGAGTGGTTGAGGGGGCCCGAGAACCACGGTTCCGCGCGACTGTCGTGCGTCCGTCACGCAGTTAGACATAGACATACATTGGGCTGCAGGCGCGCTACGCCCGAACAATTGAGATTGTGATCTCGGGGTAGGGGGGGGGGGGGTGCGTGTGTTTTGCTCTGATGTTTGTCTGGCGTGTGGATAACTGAGAACACCATACGCGGGGGCCTGTGAAGAAAAGCCTAAGCTAAAGTGCACGCACGCGAAACTTACGCGGAGAATAGAAAACGGCACAACAATAGTTCGATAAGCATGGCGACGAGTCCGACTAGTAAGTAGCTCTACAGCTGCGGGTACAGTGTGGTGTCTATAATATATATGCGCAGTCCGATATGGTAACGAGTCCCCCAGAGTGTCCAGGTAGGCATGCCTCCAGGGTCAACAGAACAAGAAAGGATGGGGAGCGTGTGGGAGTGGAAGGATGGCGGGAATGAGGGTACAATGAGAGCAACAGAGACGGTCCGAGCAGCAAACGATTTCCGAAGGAGACACCAGCGGGCCACCTCGCCCAAATCAGGATAAATGCAAGCGCGCACCGGATCCGCGTGGCCGTCTAAAGCCTCGAGCTCTGGGACAACGTCGCGGAGGCGCCGAGACCTTCTTTTTCTCCCTTCCTGCCTTCTTCGCATTCTCCCACCCAGAAGCCACTCCGCTTATGTACTTCCCCATTTCCCGCCTCCCGCCTCCCGGACCCCGCCCTCCTCCTCCCGAATAACAAACCTAAAATCCACAGAACCACTGATCCATTCCCTCCTTCCCAGCCGCCCTCCTACTCAAAACCGCCATCCAGCTCACACGACTGGCGCCCGCGTAGGCGCCGCCCCATCCCGCCGCACTGGCGCCGTGCTCCCGGCTCCGCACACCGCCGTCGGGGTGACCGCGCCCGACGAGTCCCACGCATTCGGGTACGAGCAGCTCGCGATCGGCGTCATCGCGCTCAGCGTGTCCTGTGCATTAAACCACCCGTCGCCCTCCCCTGTCCCCGCCGGCGGGAGCGTCGCGACGGTACCCGTGGGGGTGTACGTGGGCAGCAGCGACACCGGTAGCACCCCAATCCCCGAGAGCGTAGCAGGCGGCCACTGTGTAAACGGCGCCGCGGCGCTTGGGTTGATCGTCCCCGCGCCAGCCCCGCCCGTCTGCCATGACTGGTACGATGATGGGTACGTGCCGATATTGGAGCCTAGCGCCGCGCACTTCCCGGAGGCCTTGCGAGGGTCTGTCGGCATCCAGCCATTTTCGAGTCCAAGCTGGTATGACCACAGCGGTGATTCGACGGTACCCGACGTCGACGAATTGCCAATCTGCCATGCCGTTGCGTGACGTTCCAATATTGAGAGCACGCCAGTGGAGAGCACGCAATAGCGAGATAGTGAGATACGAGATACGAAATAGGTGGAGCCCAGAAGGCAGGTTTGACAGAATGGCCATGCGTGAGTGGCTTCTAGCTGGAACCACATCAACGTAAAGTCAGGGGACATACCTTCCATGTCCAGAAGCACCAGTGATGCAAGGCGTCCATGCTCGCGAGCGCAAAGTTCATCAAGCCTTCCTTCATCGACGCGTTCCAGCTCTGCCAGTTTGTAAATACGCTACAGTCGCCCGCGTAATTTGTTGTAGAGCCCACGCCGTTCACGTACAGCCCGCAATCATTGATCGCATTACTGAACTCGCCCGCCATAGATACCCCGAAGGTCGTTTGGCTGCACGCGGCGGACGAGGGGCAATTAGGGTTGAAAGTGGATGGCGGATGGGTGACCATACCTATTACTGAGGCCTGATCCCCAGGCATCGCACGCCTGCTTCGGCCAAACGCCGCCCGGCTCGCCCAGACCGTCGTCTGTGGTGATCGGCGCGGTACTAGGGTTCCCGGAGAAAGCAAAGTACGGGTGCGTGTCGAGTATCATGCGGTCTGAGCCGCTGAGGAAGCCGGCCCAGTTCGATTCCCCAATAAATCCATCATGGATAACGATATACGGCCCGTGACCAGCACCCAAACCCGTGACGTTCTCGCGCATGATCTGGTACGCACGATAGTAGCTACGGGATAGACACGACCACCGGACAAAGAACGTAAGCGGGGAAGAACAAATAAATGGAGATAAAAACGTACAAGGTCGATATCTCGTTCTTCCCGATGGCGGCATCTAGGGCTTCGTTCACGATGCCGAACAGCGGGATCACATCACGGTATTCAGGCTGCGAGATAAACTCTGTGATAATACGGATATAGTCCAGCGTCCGCTGTGCGTTTGCGATGCCCATCAGTCCATTCATGAAATTGATTTGCCCCGCCCGACCCGAGTGGTTGAAACCTGCACACACGCACGCATAGACAATCGCAGTCAGTCCGCAGAAGCGGGCCGCGTGGCAAAGGAATTATGCATAGTTGCCGTCACTGTCAGATATCGATATCAAGGACGCAATGGAAGCGCGCGATGCTTACCGTTCTGCGACCCTGGCACTGTGTGCAAATCAAGAAGGACACGCAGGCCGTACTTGCGTGCCCACTGGAAGAAGCGTAGGATGTATCTGCAAGACAGATCACATCAGGTCCAGGATGGCCCCGCGCAGCCAAAGGCGTAGTGCCACTGCACGCTCGCTCATACTCACTTCCAACACACCTTCTCCAGGAATGGCTCACCCGCCCAGGTCTCGATCGCCCAAAAGGGTATCGGCAGCCGCACCCAGTTCAACCCTGCGCCCGCAATCTCAGCGATGTCTTGTTCGATCTGTTCCACACACGCATACATGCCCAACCGCACCCCATGCGCCAGCCAGTCAGTCACAGCATCCAGACTCAACAGAGAGAAGACGCACGATGAAGGTGTTGTAGTGGTTCTCGAGCTGCGTCTGCAGGGAGCCGTTCGCAGCCATCGCCTCGCTGAGCGTCCACTCGTCCACCGCAGTGGGGTACTGCTGGAACAGCGAGGGAGAGATGAACGGCTCGAGTACAAACCACCCGCCAAGATTCACGCCAAACATCTGGTCCTGCACCCAGTCCCACGTCGTGTTGAGGGGTGGCGTCCACGAGTTTGGGTAAGCGTTATTGTTGAATGGGTTCGTCGGATCGGACACCCCTGCCATAAGCGCAAGCATTAGTCAGCACATGTCGTTTGCACAGGAGGCAGGGAATGGGAAATGAAGTATATTGTGGATGGGTCACGTAAGGACAGGCGGCTTCCACGCAGAAGCCGAGTGCTACGAGCATCGAGGGGGCGACTCACAAACTCCCCCGAACTGATTGTGATATGTGAACGCCTGCCCATTGTCCGTTGTGACCGTCGACCCGTCGCCGCCCGTGATCACAACAGCAGTGCCACTTGAACTGCCAGACCCGCTGCTTGTGCTCGTAGGCGCCACAGCGCCGGCGCCTTGTTTACTCGGCTTGATGACAGTGAAGTACACGGGGATGACGACGACGACGACGACGAACGCGACGAACGCAGTGACGGCCGCGAGCCAGACGAGCAGGCGCCGGTGCAAGAGTACCCTGGCATCCGTGCGCAGGCTGCTACCAGACGGCGGGAGCTCCTTCACGGGCAGGACGCCTGACCCGAGCGCGGTGGCGGAACCGAGTGGCGGGCGGAAGAAGGGCGTCGAGTTCGATGCGGAATCGGCGGACTGTGTGTAGCATATGATGGAGGACCCCGGCATGAGGAAGAGCGGGGCCGGGGGCACCAGAGTCGCAAGGTCATCGATATGTATTGACTGAATGGGCGTCGAAAAGATGTCGGTGATGCCCGAGAGCGGCCTCGAGGTCGTGCCCGAACTGCTAGTGTCAGTGGAGTCCGAGCTACTAGCATCGGTGGTGCCCGAGAGCGGTCTGTGGGCGGCCGACATTGTTGAGGGAGGAGAAGTGATGGTGGTGGGGAGAAGAAGGCACGGAGAGGTATTTTCATGGAGAAACACGTTTCGCCTGTCAGTGACTCAGTGTCAATAACACTGGGCCACAGTGGCACAGTTCTCACCGCGGTTGTTGCACTAGAATTATAGATCGCTTCTCATACCGTACTTCAAGCCTTGTTCTGCTTGTGCAAGCTGAGATGGTTCTATAGCGTGGTGGTTGTAGTGGTAGTCATTGTCTCGATTCCAACTTGTGACTCATTCATGTCAGTTCATTTCCCGGCTTGTTTCGCGCACATCGAGGAGAAATTCAGAGAACGCACAATCACGTGCACGGATCTCGCAACTTTACGTGTCACTCACTGTAACGCCTTTGAAGGTGAGTAACCCCGATTTGGATATTCGTGATTTGATCAGTCACCGCGTTTCAACGCAGACTCCTCAAATCTAATTTTCTTGGTCAGTTCACTTGAGGTTGATACACATACTAGGCATACGGCACGGCAACACTGGGACGATAAATGAGGATTTAGTAATTATATTTACCCCCCCGCGCAGAATCCTTTCAGAGTGGCTTCGGCCGTCGGCATGGGTGACATTTTAAGATTCCAACAACACGGAAATGTACGTGACTGGCTGAGATAGGTGACGACGATGACAACGATGATGACGGTGATGATGATGATGGATTTTCTAGATTGGCATGATATATGTGGATTACTATATATAGGGGGTCACGTTGGGGATGGTGTAATTGGACAATGTTGGCAGTTCAAATGTCGTATACCGAGTCTTGATGGTAGAGGATGGTAGCACGGATGAGTTGGGTTGGTCGATAAGCCCAGGGCTCGAGTCTGATGTGGATTTGTCGGCGATCAACATGTACTGATAGGTATGACAGTAGGGGGTAGCATAGAGGCGGGGTTTCACTGGCCGGGTGTGGTGATTCGTATATAGGGTACTCCTGAATTATCATCTAGAGGGATTCTCCGCATCGACAGCTTTCGACCTCAGGTATGTTGAACGCACGGTAATATTCAACCCAATGTGTGGGTGTCCCAATCACAGTTGGAGTGTACAAGTATATACATGTCGATTTATGTGTGCGTCTGGATGGAGCAATTGACGCCAGAGCAATTGTTCAACGTTCAGTTCTGTCTCAGATAAGAAAGTTGGAGTTGAATGATCAGAACGCAAAGCAGCCCACATCCGAGTCGAGATCTTGCTGATGAGAGCAGGGGCGATAAAACGCAAGGACGGTGAAGTCTAGCCGTGACAGAGGGCGCTTGTGCCGGTTCGTAGGACTGATCATCGAAGAGCAGTCCTCCGAAGCGCCCATTAAACGCCTGTATGATTAATGTGGCAGAGAACGCGAACCTGCGGGACGAAGGTGGGCGAGTGCGATGCTACGAAGCGGCACGCAAGCGGGATGTCATGCAGGAAGAGAAGCGACAACCTTCGACGCTGCACGTCTCCTTGAAACGCGAAATGAGTGATAAAGACAATGATAACCGAGGAAGATGGGCACACGGAATTGGTTCATTAAAAGCGCGAATGAAGTCGTCGCCGCATGTCTGTGCTAGGATGCGTGACGGCAGCGGTCGTTTGGACTTGTGGCGGTTGGGAGGCGGTCCCAATGAGAATACAGGCAATGGAAGTGCGGGCGAGACCTGTATCTAGCGTTAGACTCTGCAAGCTCGGCGTCAATGTTTTTGTGCAGCCTAGCACATATTAGGGTGTCACGTACCAAAAATACCACTGTCCGTACCTCGATCTGTGAGCCACATGTCAAAGTTAATCATTGGAAACGGCACGACGTGAGGCATGGATGCACCCGAACTCCTCTAGAATGATAGCTGAGCTTCGTTGCGTTAGGGGCGAGATGGTCGGTCGTGCGGCAATGAGGAGGGGACCGGGGAGAAGCAGCAGAGTGACATCGCTGCTCTATCTGACTGTATACTACAGATCTGTGAAGAAGCTAGCTGTGATGCATTCACATGTCGAGACGTGCGTTCCATGTCGGCGTGGGGCGTGTCTGCAAGACCCAGCACAAAACATCGATGACGCACGATTCCGAAGTAGTCGAACGATATGATGATAAGACAGAATAGATGATTGGTGATCATACCCTGGGAAGTGGGAATTTGTTCCGGCACTTTTATTGGCTGGGTCGTCAGTCAGATGCCAAGGCCAGTAAAAACAAGATTTAGAAGCTGTTGACAGCATGCGCTTCGGGTCATCATGTACAGCATCTCGGCTCGAAACAGCGAGCACGACAGCCTTGTACTGTCCTGGCAGTGGTGATAGGTGTGACCTATTGTGGGTTAGACAGATACTGCAGATCCGCGGAAATGCCAGCGACAAGACGGCAATGTGCGAGACTGTTAGTATCCGCGAGACAGCTGCATGTAGAGGGCCCGGAGCCTCACGAACTGCGATGTCAGCAATTTTATGGGGACAGTGTTGGAGATGGTAGTGGTGCGCCCAGCGAACGTACACACACATGAACGGGGGGGCTATGCGCCGCAGGGACGACACACAGACCAGGAAGACTCAGGGTCGACACGATGGAGACTGGTATAAACAACACAAGTTCCCTCACGTACTCTTAGTCTTCTACGAAGAGGCTGAGGTTAGATTCTGTTACCATACCGCTCGTTTACATTGTTTCTTACTCTGCCTTTGCTATTCATGTTCTACAGCGTCGCTCACTCTCTCACCTGAGACCTATCTTCTCCAATAGACCAGACAGCGTCATGCTACCAAATAGAAAACAAGCACCGCCAGTTGGTGGCGTGTGGGGACATGCAGTGACATGCATGGGAGGCATCGATGCATCGGAGAGATATCGGGGGGGAGGGCAGCTGGCGACAGCTTCAGAACGTTAAAGCGAATGAATGCAGGCGTGTCGCGGAGTTGGGGTGGGCCGCCGCTTGAGCTTGACCACGCGACAACCTTCCACTTGTGCCCCGACCCGCTCTTCCATCACCGGCAGTGTTCTTTGCCAATCAGCGCTGGTGAGACCCGCTAACAACTCTCTGTCACCACACCCTATTGTGTCGCCGCCTTTCTCACTTCAATTAGTATGTCCCCTCGCGGCCTGCAGGCTGCGCTTGGCATCCAACCTGCTGTTCTCTAGTACCCTCTGGGATTGGATGTGTGGTCTTTTCGTGTCTGAATTATCTGTGCTGTCACCAACCGTCGTCTGTGTCACGCGCACGCGAACCCCGACGTGTAGGTATTACCGCATAATTATCCCGTGTTCTGCTTATCCAATTCAGGCGTTATGCAAGCCCCGGATGCTCAAATCATGATTTATATAGACCTGTGGGGAAAACCAACATAATGGTGTGTTTTCATTTTCTCTCTTCGATCTTTCTTTCGTAGGCGGGCTATTGTGAAACGGGGTGCACGTTCGTATAGAAGCTAAGTGCGTCTGCCGTGAGTCACTTTAGAAGGCCTTCTTCTGCTTCACACGATCGATTCTATATGTTTTCGTGCGGCAAGCCTGTCCTCATGTTGCCGCGAATTAGCACCTTTGATTGCACGAGGCACATGATATTTGCTATCACGTTATGAAGTGGCACATCAGCGAACAAAGAATAGAAATGTAATTCGGGGGCACCGGCAAGCGAGAACGGGTTGTTATTTGTTGTGAACCCCGCCAGGCAGAAACTTCTCTCGTTTGTTCTGCTGTCGTAATTGCCGTTCTCTGACTGTCACACCTCGTGTCAAGGGTACGCCTCCCTCGCGCAGAAAGACACCGGTCTGTACATGCGCCAGCGCAGCCGCGCCTTATCGTTGCCGATGTCTCTAACGCCTCCAACAGCACCGTCTTTATCAATGCAGGTGCGCAGCTCCTCCCTTCATCCCATGCGTCTCTCCGCTTGCAATAGACCACTCATGCCTGTGCAGACATTGCCATAGGCGCCACGGACATCTGGCGCTTGCTCGTGTCACAGCTTTCCGCGCTTTTCCCCGGGCTCTACACCAACACGAACATCGCACTCGTGAGCATGCACCAGCACTCAGGCGTCGGTGCCCACCTCGAGAACCTTGTTCCCGCAGATCACCGCGCTCGGATACGTCAAGGAGACCGTCGATGCAATCGTCGCGAGCTCCATCCGCGCCGTGCAGCAGGCGCATGCAAACCTCGCACCGGGCTCGCTCGGCCTTGGAAATACGACCGTCATCTACGGAAGCATCAATCGTAGCCCTTCGGGGTACCTTGCTAACCCCACGGACGAGCGTGCCAGGTACCAGTTTGATCAAGACAAGGAGCTCACGCTGCTGCGGATTGACGACGCGAATAGTACCGCGCGTAGATTCCTCCGCTTCTGTGCTGTCCCTAGGACTAGTATCTACGGCGTGAGATCGACTTCGATTATGTGGCGCCCGGTAGCACGCTGGAGCGACGGCTTTAGATCAATGCACTCGTGAGTATTAACAACAAGGGTATGGTGGCGTATCAGTATGAATGTATGTCACTCCGCCTCATCTCTTCATTTTTGCCGCTCACGTTGGGCTGTTGCGGGGGACGTGTGTCCAGCCTCAGTCACGCCGTCCGCGATGTCCGGAAACAATAACACATCATAGCGGGATTTATGCAGTGTATTGTGTTTGACGAATGTACGCGCTTTGTGATGTTACAGCACCACAACGGACTGACCATGTGCTACCAGCCAATGTAGGCATACTAGTCCCAATACGTGCGCCGGGTCGTGCCTAGTAGCGGACGGCCTGTGTTTCTGATGCCGCGTTGGTGATGGGCTCAGAGCGTTCTGTGAAAATCCGGGACGGCCCCGGGACAGACATTTCTGCGACATCAACTCGTCCACATATGGTGGCGGTGCTACTGAGAACTGCCACGACCGGTATGCATATCTTATACTGCCAGACATCGCACATGCAACGCTCATGTCTGTCCCATGTGCACGACGCCGGAGGTCCCGGATTCCGTATCCCCGATCCCGAATCAAATAAAATTATTGCATAGTTGTAAGTGAGCGGCGCAAAGATATTGATGGGTCAGCCACTGGTGCCAGTGAGCGGAGCGGTCAGAAGTATACATATTTATTTTAATATGTACGTCACCGATCGTTCTTTCGACATCATCATTCGCGCGGGGATTCTGTTCTTGGAATCTGATGTCGATCAATGCTAATATGGGTCGTTCCACTCGTTCGAGCTGCCTAATGGCACAATGGCACAGACGTGCGTATCGGGCGCCTGCCACAGCAGTGCGTGGTTCCCGGGAACTTGCTTGCTGACTTCTCGCACAACAGGCTTCTCTTTCGCGGGCGGCACAACGTATGAGGGTGCTTACTTACCCAATCCATGTATCGCCTAATCTTGCTTTGCAGGGATGGTCCGGGTGCATTCGACTTTGCGCAGGGCGACAGTTCATCTCAACCGCAGTATGCCGCTGGATGTATTTGTTATTCTGATGCGACTTGGTCATTTAGGGATTCTTTCTGGGAGCTTGTGAAATATGCGGATGCGGATGCGGACTTCCCAGCCCGGCCCCCTCCCATTGATGAATGGCGACGGCGACCTTGTTCATGCATGCAGATGCTATCACGCCTGTTCCAAACACAAAACAAACCGCCTGTCAGTTCCCTAAGCCAATCCTGCTAAACACCGTGCACCCCCAATTTTCATCTGGGTTCGTTCTGAAGCCTGGCCTGAATAATTAGGGATATACACACACCTCACAACTGGTCGCCCGATATGGTTGACATCCAGATGTTCCGTATCGGAAACCTTGTCAGGTTGATCATTCCCGGGGAGCTAACCACGATGGTTGAACGTCGTTTACGATAGGACGCAATTAGTCTTCCAAACTAAGTAATCGCAACTCTAACGGGCCCGGACGCGGGATGCCGTCCATCCAGCTTATTGTAAACAATATCATTGACAATGATACGTATGTCGTCATCGCCGGCCGATACGTGTACCAATTACGTGAAAACACCCGAGGAATTTGGTATGTAAGCGGCATTCTATTCGGTTCTGGACCCGGCACGGGAGCCTGGTGCCATAACTAGCCGACGTCACGTTCAGCGTCCCAGCGTCGGACCCCGCGCCTGAATCGTCTTCTAAGCAATTTTTTTTTTGCGCGTACGTGCCCGTTTCTCCCGCCCCCTCTGGCGCAGTGTTCGAAGACGTCAATGGCGTCTGTGCACCACAGACGTCAGTGGTACAGTAGAGTGCCGGGGGCTACAGCGGCGTACCACGTGGACGGCACGGTCTTTGTGCAGTGCCACTCCTGTGGGCAGGTGATCTGCTCGGCGCAGTCCGGCTGCGTGTTGGGTTCCCACGAGTAGTTGATGTCTTTCCAACAGAACAATATCAGGCTGGAAGGCACATTCCTGTTTGTCGACACCCTCGTAAATGGCAACTGGGAGATGGTGCGCTCGGACTCGCATCCATCAACAATCCGGTGGGTTAGAACGGACACCGTACGTTGGCGAGGCCTTTCATCGATACGGTGTGGCGGCTGATCTGCGTTCGTTGTGAGTAGATATTAGGCACGAGTACGATCAACATCATATGGTAAACACATTAATCAAGCAAGTGTCTGTTTTGTATGAACCCTGCGCTGTAGGATGATATGCCAAGTGAGTCATCCCATTGTCGTCCTCGTCATCATCGAGTTCCGAGTCATCTGCGATGACTGATGCCCCTCCCGACTGGGGACTTATCGCCTGTCATAATTCGGAGATTCTAAGCCGCTCGTGGGATCCATCTGTTCATTTACGTGGCGGTCATCTAACTTCACAGTTGTGCATTCTTTTAGGGGAACTCATCGCCATGCTCGTGGGGACGATTAGGGACAAAGTGGGCTACTAGCCTACTACATCTAAGTATATTGGATTGTTGCCGGCATCACGTGCGGAAATAACCCAGGAGTTCCGCGCCATAACCCGTGATATAAGTGTGCGACTCCTCTTGAGCACGGAACCCCTGCTGCCGCGACACCCGCCCGCTTCGCGCTGCGCACGATCACAGCTCGAAGGATATGGCAAGAGGGGCCCCGCACGACCGTCGTTCGGGTCCCGCGGGCTAATGTTTTCGCTCGGCGCGCACGCGCAGAATGCAGGCTAATGCGTTCCCTCGGCCCCCAATCACAGCTCCGCTTCACACGCCTGGGGCGCAGAGGCGCGCAGTGCACATCTATCGCCCTTTGGCGGCTGGGGTGCGTGCATATCGGCGCCTGGGAGAGAACTTGAAGATAGCCATTTCGTGTGCGTGGGGGTTCGTGGACGCAGCGAGGTCCAGGGAGCGAGCCTCGAGACGCCCTCTTTACGCGAGGCATGTTTCTCTGCGCCTTCTAGTGGTTGTGCCGGGAGCCACGCTAAGTCTAGGTGCACAGTGTGGGCGGGCGCGAGCATTATTGTGGCGCCGGCCGACTGCAGTGCTCTGCCACTACGGCTTGCTGCGCCTCGAATGATTCTCACCTCGTCTGCACAGTGCTCTGCCACTATGGCTTGCCGC
>QLPN01005498.1:662-11873 GCA_003314395.1 Albatrellus ellisii | reverse complement strand
GAGGATGGGGGGAGAGATGACATGTTGGGTACTGATATTTTTTGGAGTGAGATTGCTTTTTTAATTATGGGTGATGGGTGTGGTCAGGTGATTCCTGAATGTGAACAGGTCTATTCCCAGGCTGTGCAGTGGTCTACGTGTGCTTGGCCTTCATTTGTGGAAATGGAGGTTGTCTATTTCCTGTTGTGCATTCCTCAGATTCCCCTGTGGTTCCCACATGTTGTCTGATTCAGGATATCCCTTCCATTTGACATGATATTGGAGCTATCCATTGTTCTGCACTCTAGAGCTGATGATTGTTTCCACTTCAAACTCCATTTCACCCTTGACTATCTCTGGGGGTGGTTTCATATAGTTGGGGCCATGTTCAGGTGTTTCCTTGAATGGTGTAAGAAGCATGATATGAAACACAGGATGGATCATCCATTTTGGTGGTAATTTGAGCCAATAAGTGATGGGTCCAAGGACTTCTTTGACAGGGAATGGTCCAAACCATTTTGGGGCTAATTTCATTTTCAGGTATCAGAGTTTGAGGTTTTTTCCATCTAACCATACTTGATCACCTTCTTTGTATGTAATGAACATAGTTCCATGTTTATCATGTGAATCTTTGGTTATGTGATGTATGGAAAAATGCTGTGTGCTTCCATGTGAGTTTGAGTATATGAAGAAGTGGAGAGATGTGTAAGACAAGAGAAGCAGGTTCCTAGCCTAAAACATATAATGAGGAGATGATGATATTAAAACAGCATAAACTGGGATAGTGGTGGTCTCTGTGTAGTGTAGAATCTGCATGACTCATCTGGTAACTCATGGTAGCTCATAGTAGCTGGAATGTAACTTGTAGTAACTGGGAAGTAGCTCGTAGGTAACTGGGGAGTAGCTCAAGAGGAGGGGCACACCCCTGAATCCTTAAATACAGTATTCACATATGTACATTGCTCTGGCTTGGAGCTCTGTCTCCTTTGCAGCATTCACATAGGCATAGGTATTAGTATAGTATGTTATAGACATCATATCATACTACACACTGTCAGACCATTCACTTGCACAGCTGTTAAGTAAGTAAGTAACCTAGATTGTCGGTAGCCTGCTTGCAGGTCTTACAGCAATCAGTGAGTTTCTGACTTGCAGTTACCTCTTCTCATATGTTCTGGATATGTTGGAGATTGTTTTCTGCTTCAAGTGCATGTGAGGTGATTGGTTTGATAGTGAATCGGGGTTTGTATCCCATAAGGATTTCAAATGGATATTTCTGTGTAGTGGAATGAATGCAATTATTGTGTGAGAATTCAGCAAATGGGAGTAGTTCAAGCCAGTTTGTGGTGATTGATCTCTGAGAGCTCAGAGGTATTGTTCTATTTCTTGATTTATGTGTTCAGTTTCTCCATCAGATTGTGGGTGGTAAGCAGTGGACATTGCCAAACTGATTCCTAATGCTTTCCACATTTCTTGAGTAACCTTGGAAGCAAATTGGGGTCCTTGATTGGAGATGATTTTATCTGGAAGGCCAAAATGTTTCCATGCATGATCTAAAAATAGTTGCACAGTTTCTGAGGTGCTGATGGTTTTCTTGCATGGTGTGATGATAATTACTTTCAAGAATTTGTCCACAATGACATTGATTGAGTCATATCCATTTACTTCTGGAAGGTCTGTTACAAAATTGATGGTAACACATTGCCAGGGTTTGTTAGGGGTTTCTATTGGAATAAGTGGAGCTTTGGTGGGATGTGGGATGTTCTTGGTAGATTGGCATGTTGCACATCCTTCTACATATGCTTTGATGAATAAGGACATTCCTGGCTGCCAATAGTCTCTTTGTATGCTTTCCATTGTCCCAGAAGTCTGGTAGGGGCTGAGTCTGTTATGAGGCACTTGCTTTGGCACCTCATAACAGTTTTCTTTGTTCTTTTCTTTGTTCTTTTCTTATATTTTACTGACTATAAGCATAGTATTAACTACAGCAGTGAGCTTAGCTCCTACTTATAGTAAGGACTCTATCCCTCCCTTTCTTTTATAGTATTACAGTATTTATTACTGCACTGTGAGCTTAGCTCCAGATACTATAAAAGACTTATCTTTTTCTTTTATCTTTCTTTATTTATTTACATTTACTTGCTAAGGACTATTACTATACAATTAGCAAGGACTCTCCCTTTTCTCGCTCTTATTTATCTTTGTTTACCTCCCATTCATTACACACTTGTGGCTGAGCCACTTATATCACATGGATGTGTACTTACTGCGCATTGCTATGCAATGTTCATGTACTTACTGCACATTACTGCACAACCTTACTATACTTAGGACTCTGGTTTTGTATAAGTAGTTGAAATACTGGCAGTCTTAAACCCCAGTCTTGTCAACTTCACAATCTAAGGATTTCCTATAACTGCGCTTGATCTAAGCTCACTATAAACTCACTCTACTTCTCATTCAACTAAGTCTAAGATCTCTCTAAGCCACTAAGTGTCACTAAGACATCCTAAACCCGTCACTCTGGATCTTCATATGGTTATTGGTGGTATCATCCTCATTGCTATATCATTGATCCCATCCTTCATCACCATTCAAAGTGTCTATTATGCTATTCAAGCACATACCCACTATCTTGTTACCAGGGGTATCAATACAGACCTTCCCTAAGACTGTCCAATAGCTGCTCTTAGCACTCATAATGGTTTTCTTTTCTTCTTTTTTCTTTCTTTCTTCATCTTACCTACTAGTAAAGTGTAGTATTATTACTACAAGTGTGAGATCAGCTCCACTTTACTTAGTAAGGACTCATTTCCTTTCTCTTTTATAGTACTTAAGTATTTACATACTTAAGTGTGAGCTTAGCTCCAAGTAATATTAAAGACTTATCTTTTTCCTTTCATCTTTCTTTACTTATTTTATATTTACTTGCTAAGGACTATTACTATACAATTAGCAGGGACTTGTCTCATTTCATCTTTGATTATCTTTGTTTACCTCTTGTTCTCTTCACACTTGTGGCTGAGCCACTTACTATACCTGCAGACATGCCTTCGGTCATGTGACATCATTGATTGCTGCACAATCATTGTTGATCCATGAACCTTATTTACTGTACTATCTTTAGGACTCCAATTTTGTATAAGTAGTTGAAAGACTGGTGGTCTTAAACCCCAGTCTTGTCAACTTTGCAATCTAGGGATTCTCCTTTACTGCACTTGATCTAAACTCACTACAAACTTGCTTCACTCCTAAGAACTAAGTCTAAGATCTCTAAGTCACTCTAAAGCATCACTAAGACATTCTAAATTTGTCACTCTGGACCCTCATTTAGTCATCAGCAGTATCATCCTCATCACTATCTCATTGATCCCACTCTTTATTGTCATCAGGAATGGTTACTACACTTATCAAGCATGTATCAACTACCTTGTTACCAGGGATATTGTTATAGCAGACCTTCCCTAAGTGTGAGGCCAATGCCTTTGTCGAAGCCAAACAACTGAGGAAAAAAACTAAACAAAGAAAAGGGAAATTGTGCTTCAACTAGTGGATATCCCAGATATATTAGTGTATAGTAAGAGAGAAGAAAGAAGAGTACTGTACTTAGCGGATATCCCAGATGATCAGAACTGAGGAATAAACTGCTAGGAGTCCTATGTATATATAGTACCCTAGAGTGTGCACAGACCATGCAGTACAGTATAGGGCTGTAGAATGAGAAAGTAAAGTAATGATGTCATACCTAATAATAGAGAGGATGCGTAAGTGCTGACTGAGGCTCTGCAGTAAATGTGGGAGTGATTGGTGATACTCCACAGCAGGTGTGAGAAGGATTGGTGAGCATGCGCAGTAAGGGTGAGAAAACAGAGTATAACTAAAGATAGAACGAGCTGATTGGGGATCAGATGACATGCACATTATCAGCCAATAAAGATGAAGAGAAAGAATGCATGACCGTGAGAATCGCTTTGATAGATCAGGAGTGATCATAAGATCTATGATGATAGAGACATAAGAAAATAGAAGAAAATGAAGAGAAAAATAGGGAAAATAATAGCAGCCTGACACTAATATCATCCAATAGGCCACTCTTAGCAGAGTCATGGTGGGTGCATATGACTTCTTTTTGAAGTTCCTTATTGTCCAGGATGTAGATTTTTCCATGGAAAAGGAGTTCATCTTCAGAGTTCCATTCTTGGATTCCTTGGGTTAATTTCTGAGGTCCAAGGTTCTTGATTTTCCAGAACATTTCTTGGGAAGGTATATCAGTTTTGAGTTGTTCAATGATTTGTTGTCTGATTGTTTTCAATCAGGTGGGTGTCAGGTGTCTTCCAGTGGCATTTATGCAAAATACTTTTGGATTTAACACCATGATGTCAGAATTATCTGAAATTACCCCCTCCTCATGGTCTGGCCTCCTGGTTAGATGATTGGCTTTCTTGAGGGCACCTGGACAGTGTAAAATCAAGAAGTTGAATCATGAAAGGAATAAGCTCCATTGAGTTTGACAACAGTTAAGCTGTTTGGTGGTAGAAAAATATTCAAGGTTCTTGTGATCAGACCATATGTCCACAGGGTGAGGGCTGCCTTCAAGATAATGACACCAGGTTTTGAGTGCCCAGATGACAGCAAGTAATTCTTTGTCATAAATGACATAGTTTCATTCAGGCAGTGTCATTTGTTTTGATAGGTAGGTGACTGGGTGCCAATGGGAATCTGGTCCTTGTTGGGATAATATAGTGCCATAATCAAAATCTGAAGCATCTGTTTTGAGTTTGAAGGGGGTGTCAAAATTGGGTATCAGAAGGATTGGGGTGGTGGTAAATGTGGTCTTTAATCATTCAAATGCAGTTTGTTGGGCATCATTCCATTCCCAGGATTGATCTTTTTGTGTTTATTCAGTAAGGGTTTGGTCGTTTTTGTGAAATCTTTGATGAAGCATCAATAGAAGTTTCCAAAACAATTGGACATCTTTAACCTTTTTTAGAATAGGCCAGTCAGTGATTGCCAATAGTTTGGCAGGGTCCATGAGAACTTGATCATGGGAAATGATCATGCCAAGGTATTCAATAGATTCTTTCTCAAAGAAACAAATTTTCAGGTTTTAGGAATAAATCTTCTTCAATAAGGTGTTGGAGGACTTGATGAACTAATCTCCGATGTTCTGATAGATCATTTGAGAAGATGAGGATGTCATCCATGAAGATGACAATATGGCCCACAGTGATAAGGTCATCAAAGAGGGCATTCATCATGGATTGGAATGTAGCTGGAGAATTCTGGAGGCTGAAGTTCATTGCTGTTGGTTCCCATAATTTCCTGTCAGCTATGAATGTGGCTTTATGTTCATCTCCATCTTTGATACATACATTGTTGTAACCCCATCTGAGGTTGAGTTTAGTAAAGATAGTAGTGCCTTTGAGTCTGTCTATGAGTTCAGCAATAAGTGGTAATGGATATTTGTTGGCAATGGTTCTTTTGTTTAATCTTGACATGGACATAATTTGCCATCTTTCTTTCTGACAAAGAAAAAAGGGGCTGCCCATGGAGAGTCTGATGGGCAAATATACCCCTTTTTACTGTTTTTGGATATGAAAGTGTGAAGTGCTTCTCTTTGTTTATTGTTGATGGGGTATGCTTTTCTGGCATATGGTTCTATCCCTGGTTTCAGGTCAATCATGTGATCCCATGATTGTTGCTTTGGTAGTTGAGTAGAAGCATCTTCAAAGACTTTTCCTAGATTGTGGTAATGGAGTGGAACTAAATCCATTCCTTTTCTGTCATATTGATTGTTCATGGTGATTTGTGTTGATCAGGTCATTCAGAATAGGTTTGGTCCTTCTATTGTCCATTGATCTTCAATTTGTTTAGGATAGTCACCTTCTTTGGAGAATACCAGGGTGACAATCACTATGGAAGTTTTACATTCTGATAGGCATCATGAAAATGAAATGGTGTCATTGGTCCAATCAATGTTTGGGTTATGTTGTCATAACCAATCTGTTCCCAGGATAACATCTTCTTTTCCTAAGTCAGTGATATAGAATTTATTTGTTTCTATATGTGGTTCTTTGGGTGTTTTCTTGATTTGTAAGGTGATCTGACATGTGTGTGCGATATCTCCTCCAATGTTCTTTGTTCTATCAATATTTTTGATGGGTATTTGTCATTTGGGTTTCTGGGTGGGTATTTGATATAGATGTATGAAACCTTGATGAATTAATATTCTGGTTGCCCCACTATTGATAAGGGCTTGAGTGGTGACTTTTTGATTTCTTATGGAGATCTCAACAGGAATTTGAATGGAGGGAGAACTGTTATATTTTGAGAAAGATATATACAATTCTTTGTCCATGTTCAAGTTCCTGCTTGAAATGTCCATAATTGAATCAGTTACTCCTTTGTCTGTTGCTAACCTCAGAGACTTTAAAACTTCTGAGTGATCTTGAATAGATCTTGCATTTCCACTTTGTCTTTGTTGGATAATTTCATGAGGGTGCAGGAAATGGTCATCATGGGGTCTCCTCCTTCATCACATTCTTGGGTTCCCCTTATTGCATAAGTTGGCTTGGGCATCCCTAGGTTTGGCCACATTTGACTTTGCATTCTCTCCCAAAATGACCTTTGATACCACATCTGAAACAAGCTCCTTGTTTCCTTTTGTTGCATTCTTCATCTGATATTCTTCCATTTCTGGTAAACCCAGCATGTGTGAATACTTCTCTTTGGAATGTTTCCATGGGAGAGAAGCCTTCAATAGTGTATACAATGCATGGGTTTAGTTTTCATAGGTGAGGGTTGCTATCCCCTTTGAGTAAATCATCTAGGTAAAGGAATTGTCCACCTTGACCAGACTTGAGACTGTTCTGGAAGTCATTGTTAGACTGGTTTTGGTATAACCTAATTGTGATATCTTGCCAGTCCTTTAAGGTTGCTGATAATTTATTCCTGGTTGTCATGATGGTATCCTTGATGTCTTTCCTAAGACCATTCTTAAATTTCTCGATATTGGTTATGTCATTATAACCCATGGTATTGGTGATGGAATTGAATACAGTGACATATTCTGAAGCAGTGCCTCTTCCCTGGACTAACCTATCCAGGTTGTTGTGTGAGAGTTTGCCTTCATTGCTCAGGTAGAATTTAGCTTCAAATTGTTCTTCCATGTGAGTGTTGAAGTGGACAAGGTGAGCTGATCAATGATTGATCTGGCCCATGTTCCAGCAACTGTTCCTTCTTTGCAGAAGGATAGTGCAAAGGCAATTTTATCTGTATCATCTTTCAAACTGTTGGTAAAGAAATGGAGTTTAACTTTTTGGATAAAGTCTTTGGCAGTGGATTCAGTTCCAGACAACTCAGATGGCTTATTAAGTTGGGGTTCTTTTGAGGAAGTGGATGACATGTTAGCCATTCTTGGTATAATTGATTGAATTCTCATCAGGTTTGGTTGATTTGTTGTTAGCATTGGATCAGCTGAGTCTGAAGTCATGGTTCTGGGGGTGATTCTTGATTGAAAGAAAAGGGTGGATGAGGTAATGGTTTTGTCTCCTGAAGTTTGTGCTTGAGGAGTAAAGAAGGTTTCCACTTGAGGAAGGTCTTCTGAAATATTGACAGGTGTGTGTGATCTTGGGGGCCCTGAGCAAGTTCCTGTGTGAGATTCTGATCATGATCTTGGTATATGACTCTGTCAGTGTTTGGGGATCTTGGGTAGTGAACATACTCATTCAGGAGATACTTTGACATAATAGAAGTCCAACTTGTCAGTGGTTTCCCAGTAGATGATAACTTGGTATTTGCAGTTATCTGGGTTGACTCTGTCCTTGTAGATATACTGGTTGTATTTTTTGTAGTATGTATACTCATCTTCATTCCCTGTATATTCTTTGAGGGTAACTGGGATGTGATCATCAAGAAGTTGTCTATGTTGGTGACAAACTTCAGTGTCCAGAGATATTTCTTGATGGATATTTGCCAAAAGAAGAGAAGAGTTGTCTGTAACTGGTTGTCCATTAAAGTAAGCAACTTGGGGTTCTGGATTTACACGAGTGAAGTACATGAGTTGGTTATTGATGTAACAGAGTCTGTTGCTGCTGTCATATTGGAGATAATCAAGCCACTGGCAATCAGTGATGTCTAAGGTGACAGAATTGGCAGGACAAAGTTGATTGTGGTAATCTCCAGGGAGATCAGATGATGTAGAAGCTGTAGTGAAGGAGCACACTTCCTAGAAGCATGATTGGTTGTTAGGAGGAGTTTGGAGTCTTGTCAAAGTGCAAAGAGCAGCCTATTGGATGGTCTTAGGGAAGGTTTGTGATAACTATACCCCTGGTAACAAGGTTGTTGTTGTTGTTGTTGTTGTTGTTGTTGTTGTTGTTGTTGTTGTTGTTGTTGTTGCTGTTGTTGTTGTGCACTTGATACACATAGTAAATGTTCCTGATGATGATGAAGAATGGGATCAACAAGATAATGATGAGGATGATACCACCAATGACTAAATGAGGATCCAGAGTGATGAGTTTAGGATATCTTCCCAACACTTGGAGTGACTTAGAGATCTTAGACTTAGTTCTTAGAGAATGTGGCGAGAAAGTATCAAGCTTAGGTCAAGTGCAGTTGTAGGAGAATCCCTAGATTGTGAAGTTGACAAGACTGAGGTTTAAGACCACCAGGCTTGTCCCTACTTATACAAAACAGAGCATCCTAAAGATGGTACAAGTAAATAAGGTTCACTGATCAACAATGATTGCACAGCAATCAACAAGATCATGTGACCAAGTTGCATCCATAGTAAGCTAAAGAAAGTGTAGCCACAAGTGCAAAATGAATGAGAGATAAACAAAGGTAAATAGAGACAAGACAGGATGAGTCCTTGCTGACTGTATAATGATAGTCCTTAGCAAGTAAATAAATAAAGATAAAGGATAATGAGGTTTTATAGTGCTAAGAGTGGCCTATTGGATGGTCTTAGGGAATGTTTGCAATAATGATACCCCTGGTAACAAGGTAGTTGGTATGTGCTTGATACACATAATAAATGTTCCTGATGACAATGAAGAGTGGGATCAACAAGATAGTGACAAGGATGATACTGCCGATGACTAAACAAGGATCCAGAATGACAAGTTTAGGATGTCTCAGTGATGTTTAGTGTGACTTAGAGATCATAGGCTTAGTTCTTATGTGATAAAGCTTTAGAGACTATTTGAGCAAGATCAAGTGCAGTGTAGGAAAATCCCTAGATTGTGAAGTTGACAAGACTGGGGTTTAAGACCACCAGGCTTTCAACTACTTACACAAAACCAGAGTCCTAAAGATAGTACAAGTAGATAAGGTTCATGGATCAACAATGATTGCACAGCAATCTGCACATGCAGGTTGGGGCAGGCAAAGGACAAATGTTTATAGATGATAAGCAGCAAATATGTGAACCCAAAAGGGGAGAGTAAGGCAGACATCATCTGCAGCAGATAGTGGAAGTGTTACGAGGCACTTGCTTTGGCACCTTGTAATGCGTTTCATTTTCTTTTTTTCTTTTATTTTATCTTACTTACAAGTAAAGTGTAGTATTATTACTACAAGTGTGAGCTCAGCTCCACTTTACTTAGTAAGGACTCATATTTCTTTTCTCTTTTATAGTACTTNNNNATTTACATACTTAAGTGTGAGCATAGCTCCAAGTACTATATCAGACTTATCTTTTTCTTCTTTATATTTCTTTATTTATTATAACATTTACTTGCTAAAAGACTATTACTATTAGCAAGGACTCATTTCTTTCGTCTCTATTTACCTTTGTTTATCTCTAGTTCATTACGCGCTTGTGGCTGAGCCACTTATATCACATGGACGTGTACTTACTGCACATTACTGTGCAACCTTACTATATTTAGGACTCTAGTTTTGTATAAATAGTTGAAAGACTGGTGGTCTTAAACCCCAGTCTTGTCAACGTTGCAATCTAGGGATTCTCCTACAACTGTGCTTGACCTGAAGCTCACTACAAACTCACTTTACCATCTAAGAACTAAGTCTAAGATCTCTAAGCCACTCTAACACATCGCTAAGACATCCTACACCCATCAATCTGGATCCTCATATAGTCATTGGTGGAATCATCCTTATCACTATCTCATTGATCCCAATCTTCATCGTCATCAGAAATCTCTATTACACAAATCAAGTGCACATTCACTACCTTGTTACCAGGGGTATCATTACAGACCTTCCCTAAGACTGTCCAATAGGCTGCTCTTAGCAATCCCAGTGTCATGAGTGGGGCTCAGAGTGAAAGTGGATAGATGGTCCAAGGAGATAGTGAGATGTGATGATACATGTTCAATATATAATGTGTATGTGTGGGAGCTGAATGAAAGGTATAGTCATAGTATGCACAAACATTCAACACAATCAACAAAGTCACATGACCTAAGATGCATCCATGGATATAGTAAGTGGCTCAGCCACAAGTGCAAAATGAGAGGTAAATAAAGGTAAACAAAGACAAGATATGATGAGTCCTTGCTAAATGTATAGTAGTAGTCCTTAGCAAGTAAATGTAAATAAATAAATAAAGATAAGAGAAACAGATAAGTCCTTTATCATACTTTGGAGTAAAACTCACAGCTTGATATGTAAATACTATAGTACTATAAGGAAGAAAGAGATAGAGTCCTTACTATAAGTTGGAGCTATGCTCACAGCTGTAGTTAATACTACACTTATAGTAAGTAAGATAAAGACAAGAAAGAAAAAAGAAAAACAAGTCCATTATGAGGTGCCTAAGCAAGTACCTCATAACAGTTCTGATTATCTGGGATATCTGCTAGTCTAAGTGCAAATGTCCTTTTTTTTGTTTGTTTTAGCTTTTCATCAGTTGTTTGGCTTCAACATCATGTTGGCCTCACAACCTCCTTATCACTATCCAACATCCTCCATGTCCCAAAAGCCAATAACCACTTCCTATCCATCAGCAAATTGAACTCCCATGGCTTCACAATCACCCATGAAGACAGCCAATGTGTCATTTCTTGAGAAGGTATAGAATACTGCCCAGGATTTCTTCATAATGGGAATTACTGGCTATGTCTTGAACCAGCTGTCCTTGCCAATGCCATTTCTTCCCCACCACCCCTTGATATCTGGCACCAATGGTTTGGACACCACCCACCACAAGTAGTCAAGAGGATAAACAAGACACAGGCCTGAGGTTTCCACCCTCCCCCACCCCCC
>QLPN01005494.1:2097-23806 GCA_003314395.1 Albatrellus ellisii | reverse complement strand
TTTTTTTTTTTTTTTTTTCTCTTTCTTGACGTCAGCTCAGAAACCGAACAAACTTTGTCTGTCTTGTTCGCCCGCTCGCCACGTGGGACGTCCGTTCCCTTCGTCCGCCGGTGCCTTGGTTGTCCATCGCGGACTCCTCGGATTCCGAGATCTTTGATGATTGTTGATTTTGATTTCTGCGGACACCGTGCAGAATTCTTATCAGAAATACCTGTCTAGCTCCGAGTCGGTCTCCGCTGTTGACGGCACGATTACCACACCAACCTTCGTCTCAGCGCTCCCCCCCCCCCCCGACGGGCTGATCCTCTGTCGCCTGACCGCCAACGAGAACCAGATGTCACCTGTCTGCATATTTGCACCTGGAGACCATTTCAACGGACGTAGCACGGTCCGTATCAACGAGCTTCCAAGGTTTCGCTACGGCCCGTTCTCTATATGAATCCAGAGCGAACTTCCCTTCACCCCGATTGATTATTATACGCAGTGCGGCGGCGGCCTCTTGATACGGGGTCTGATGGATGATGATGCCTCGTGCCCCCCAGCACAACGTGGTTTCAGGTCCACAACGGCGTCCCACGTGTGTCGCGGGGATTTTACAGGCCACTCACGTACTTCCATTTCCTGACTTCTGTGGCTTTTAGCGCGTGCGCACATGAGAAACACGCTTGTCATATCTGTGACATCAGCTGACAAAGTCTCTCGTCATACCGGGTCCGGGTCAAATAGGCCAACTCTGAATGCCTCTACCACTAGCCTTTTCTGGGCACTTCGTAAACCATTTCAGGGTAATTCGGGAACACTTTCGGGGCTATTACAGAATATTCCTCTGGACCCGGTCGAGAGGGTAGATATGTCATTCAGGTACTATTTACAAATAAAAATTACATGGGGAAATGCGTGAGCTGTGCAAAGGTAAGACTCCTAGGAACGCACCGGTGATGAGAAGGGGTGATACAGTTATGGGGCCCAAGCCCACATTATAACAAAAATAATACAAGGCGGGTACCTCAAACGAGCGAACACCGCGAGATCCCTCTACTGCTAGATGATGTTGTCCGTCTGCGCAATGGGAAAAGATAGACACGAAGAAAACGTACACCCTCAGAAAGTGTATCCAGAAAGAGGTTGTTGCGCCATAAGATCTGTTAGGCCAACGCTCGTGTAGGCCGCGTCAGCCTTGGTATATGAGTAATCACCTTTCAAAGGCAAGTAGGACGGTTCGGAGAGAGGAAGATACGGTTCGTGTATGGGGTAGCGCAGTAAGGTGTCGCCTGTATAGCTGACCGGATGGTTGAGCGCAGAGACGTGGAGGGTGGCTTGGTTGCTGAAGCTATCTGGATTGAACGCCTCGGATGGGGACAGGAGGTCGAACGGATCGCATATCCCTGCCGACAGGTCAGACAGTGTGGTGGGATCAGTAAAGTAATGCCGCGTCGTGGGGGAGCTCGAGCTCATGGAAGGGGACATTAGCAGCGCGTCAAGGAAGGACGTGTCGACGTGTAGAGGGGCCATGTCGAATGTTTCGCGTCGCGGCGTGCATGGGCTCTGGGGCCCGGACATCACACCATACGGACTATCGCAGGTCAGGAGCGGGGTGAGGGGGTCGCAGGGTTCGTAGTACTGAGCAGGAGCCTCGTTGTAGTTGAAAACGAATGTGTTGAAGTCCTGGAGACGCGGCCGATGAATCTCCATATGGATACAAGGGAATGGGGAACACTCACAAAAGGAGGGTATGGTTTAGTCGCGACCTCGAAACCGAGCGGCTGGTCGGGCGGAAGAACTAGCGGTGGCATCGAGTCGTATTGGGACTCGTCATCCAGAGCGGGAGTGGATTCTGGCGAGGACAGCATCTCCGGTTTAACGATGGACGGAGAGGCCAAGCGCATGGGCTGCGAGCTGGTTGCCCTGGTGCGGCGAGAAGAAGGCTTGGGGGATGAGCATAGGAACGACTGTTCTGTGTCGGGTGCGGGCTGTGAGGACGAGCGGCGGTACATCCTCGCTGTCAATGGCGCCTCGAAGCGCGTTATGATGGGCGGGACGTGGTGACGGTCGAATTCTTCAATCGCAGCGCGCAGGTCATCGCCCTTCTTCCCCTCTATCAGGAGCTCCGCTATCTTCTCGCAACGCTTCGTGTCTTTGGGCCCCACTTCACGGACTCGACGCTTCTCGGTGCCGCCCTTGCCCTTGACGTGCAACGGTCGAAACGCATAGTCGGGCCACTTACGCTTGTGCTCAGCAAGAGCGGTTTTGGCCTTGGAATGCCAGATCTGGCGCTCCTCGTGCGGCATGTTCTGCCAGGTGAGACCGATGATCTTGGACAGTGTGCTGTGGTTCGTCTCTACCTCGGTGGAGACGTGTTGGCTCTTGATGAACGAAGAGCGAAAGAGGATAAAGGCATTCGGGGGGCGGGGGATGTGGTTCTCGGCCTTCTTCTTGCCGTGTCCAGGACGACGGGGGGACGGACCATCCGGGGTGGAAGGGAAGAGGGTCGGCTCCGCGTCTGTGTCCGGCAAAGCGCTTGTGTCGTTGAACATCCCGGGAGTCACGGTCGGTGCAAACGCGATATGCTGTATCGTAGGTTCCACTGGAGCAGTCCAGGTCAGCTGGATACCTGACACATGGACGTTAGGATCGCGACCTGGGACTCTGGAGAAAGAGCGCGCGCTTACCATCGGAAAGCTCTCTCTTCGCGACCCGTGTCCGGTCAGCAGGCATGTTTGGTAAGTAGCGGGGAGTGGCTGACGAACGACGAAAAGGGAGAGAAGGAGGGGAGGAGAGACAATAAGGTCGGTAGATTACGAGGGCATGATTAGAGGGAGGTAGCTTTATACTGCAAGTGACGATTGGAGGTGGGACGGGAATCGCCCATTGTTGTGATAGTTTCGACCAATAGAAAAAATACGTCTTTCGTCTTTGAGCTAAGGGTCTTAATTACCTTCGGTTATTCGCCACCTTCCCGGTTCTGATAACCGTTCCCGAATTAGGAAGATCGGTTGAGTGTCCGCCATTCACTCCTCCCCAATGTCTTATGTCTCTTATCGCTACGCCCATCACTCGATAGCTCGATAGTAGTACCAAGTTTCCATTCTCTAGCCGACGTCACACAATACGGCCAGAGGCTTTCGACTTTTTGGTCGTAGACTTGTCGGGGCCTAGCATCGCGCGTGACCAAAGGCCACAAAACCTCTTGGTTTCGCTACAGTTACGGCCACATAATCACCATGTAGCAGATACCTTATTCAGAACAATTCAGGCCCTCCTATACTATACTTGCAGAGTTCAAACTTAAACATCCATGGGACTGCGTGAATTTTCTCATGGCTAACGTAGTGAGGCCTCCCTGTTCGTGAGCAAAGTTGGACTTTACGAACACGAGGCAGCGCGCTTTGCCGCTGCGTGTTTTGCCTTGAGTGTCCGCACTGTCACCCACAATCGATGGAATCTCGAATGACAAGACCGCTTTCATAATAAATAACCCCCCTTTGATAACCAACGGGCTTGTAGTGCGTAATAAAACGTACTCTGCATTCATAATCACGAACGCGCTATCCTCGTTGCGTCTTTAATTCGTATCTCATTATCCCGGTCCTCGCCATTTAACACATCTTCCTCTCCCATTTCTGGCTTTCGCATCGTGTGCGATGTATATCGTCCACGCTTCCGCTCGCATCATCACAATTCCGCTGTCCCAGGGAAAAAAAAGAAAAAAAAAGAAAAGGACTTACTGCATCTTCTGTCGTAAGCTCCGAATCGAAAACTACAACCACCATTGTTCTCTGACTCGGGCACGAACGGTAACGGGTGTTACCGCAAATGCGGCGTTATTCTGGACTTATCATTACGCCTATTTCGCTGCCTTTCTCCACGTGGCGAAAAGTTCTGAAGGTGCCCCACGCTTCAGGCGCAAGTCCTACTAGTATTGGTTCTCATGCCTGGCCGTCTCTTTACCACGTAGAACTATAACCACTTCGATGGAGTGCGACAAGCCCTGAATGTGACTCCCCTGCCGGGGCTGTACGCCGTTGTTCGCCACGAAGTCATCTGTTTTCCTGGTGCGTCTCCCAGACAGGAATAGCTTCAGCTGACAAGTCCTTTTATGAAATACTTCTTTTCAGTTGTCTCCATTGTCGACACAGTACCCGTATGCTCATCTACAAATATCAAATACGGATGTGATCATGTTTGGCATTTCCGCCGATGATCCATAATTCACAACAAATCCCATTGAAAGAGCTTACACGGTCAATATATCGTTTTCTGGACAAGAACCTCGCAATTCGCACTTGTCCCACTTGCTTGACGCTCCCTGCTCCCGCCCAGACGTCCCATTCATTCTGGTTCCCGAACACCGGACATCCGCGTACATTCACTTGTTAGGCAATAATTCCACTTCACGCTGCAGGACTTTCGAATCGGAAGCTATACATGACGATACAGTATCCCAAGTGCACATCATCTCTCGACACGTGGACGCCTCAACGTGGTATTGTCTTCTTTCCGTGTACTTGGCGTGGTTGTCAGTCATATGCTCACAATCGTACGTCGCCCGCTGAGCGATAATACAAGATCGGAGCCGCAGACACGTGGGCTCCCCTGCAGACGACAACGTACATTTCGCATACCTTCTTCCCAACAAGACAAGGACTAACATTCTAGGACACCTTCATCCGCATGATCGCTGTAGGCACGTCACTTGTCTACTAGACCCACGCCTACGGGTGTCCGAAGGAGCTAAACCCCAAGCGTGAGGGAACCGGATGGCGCATCCGCAACTACGACGTGCCTGTATCCATGGACGCCCCATTCCTCTAGCATCGCTATCAGGCCTGTTAGTGTCACGAACAAGCTTCCATTTGGCGAAACGCTAAGCGGCTGTTGTTTGACACTTGAGTGTGAAAATACAGGAGTAAGGATGAAGGTTGGCCCGTACGTTCCTGTGGCAGAGCGAGTGGCGTTCAAGTGCTGACTCGTCATGGTTCTTGTCTCAGAGGGTTGGAAGGGCCCGCCATCAGTAGATACGGATCACTGCGTCTAACTGGCTCTACAATACAAGCATCGCTAATGGAGTAATCCGGTGCTAAAGGCATTCCTATCGTCCTAGAGTAGCTTCGCAGCTCCGTTGGCGGTAAGTCACTATGCCAGCAGTTATATGGAACACCAGCGGCTTATTCGGTCTATCATGCCAGTCTAGACCACGACAACCTAGCAATCACCATACAACGCCACGGTTGACTGAGCTCTTGAAGGATCCTATGGTGACCCGACATCGCGCTCTCGAATGTGTACACGGCAATCTCGGCCTCTTTCATCGAGCTAAGTTAGACCATCCTTGTGCGCACAATGCAGGTTGCAGTAGCTTGACACCCCCTCTGCATACACACATCACATATGGAATTGTGGTTGTGCCCCTTTGCCGACGAAATGGGCGCGAAATGCTGACTGATGTTGCGTGCCGTCCGGAGCTTGTGAACATACGAAGTGCGTCCTCCATAACAAGGAATTTGGCCCTGAACGGCACTGCCTTTCCAAGTACCCCTCTGATGTCGAGGGTGTCCTGGATCAAGATCACGACGAGTAGGTGGCTCGGGCTCAGAAATACTAGCCTGAGCGGGGTATGGTAAATATAAACATCAGGCTCGCGGCTCCGGCCAGGAGATGATATTTTGACGAGAATACAAAGGAGTGATAGAAGGTCTTGACAACAGTTGACAGGATGCTACAGGGGTGAGTGGTACGCATAGTCGTATGCAATAGCAAGCATCGCCACGGTTCGCGACTCGACCACTACAAACTCGTGAAACGACACATGTTGGTTGACTACGACAACGTAGTAGTTCAATTTACAGACACCTCGTCACCTCAATGGTAAAGACTAAGTGCAGAATAAATAGAACAAAGAAAAGAAGTAAAGTATCAAAAAAAAAAAAGAACAGAGGTCACATGATCAGACAAATGTTTATCCACCAAACATGCTTTTTTGCCAACATTACCATTAATCACGGGCCTTTCTCTTCGAGCAAGAACGTCGATTGTACGCTGTCTAGGACTTTGCTTGTAGACCATCGACTGGACCACCAACTCAAAGCAACACCTCGCGACCCATAGCAGCCACACCAACCCGGTGATTTCGCTTGTGCCTTCCAGCTGGCAGCAAGCTCAGGCTTACGATCTGCAGCGACTCGAACGGTGCTAGTGCCGACGCCGCGGCAGAGACCTCACTCAACACTGCACACGTGAATAACGCAGTGACACAACATAGGTATTATTTTGGGTTTAGACGCATGTTTACACTAGCCTGATCGACTTGCTCCGGTTTATTTGTGGCGAACGCTTTGACATCCAGGTTGGTTGGACCCGGGCTTTGTGGCCCCCGCCGCAGAGTCTCGGACCCTCTCTTTCTTTCCCTCTTGAACGGCGTTTATACGACCTCCCACGCAGGGCATTGCTCTCGCAGGGCTTGCAGGATCGACGGGTTGTGGCAGAGTTGATACGGTGAGCCCCATTCAAATTGGATATCTGAGCTGGAATTTTATCGCTTTGACTCGGAGCGGCATTCGAGGTCAAACCCGCACAAGGACGCCGCTTTCCTCAGGCACACCTTCGAGGCGCCGTGCGGGTTCTTGGTCTTCGTGCCAGGTTTTTCCGCTGTCCCCCCCTCCTAACACGTGTTGCAAATCGCGCAGTCACGGGCAGGCACACTTTGGAGGAGCGGGGTTTTCCGCTTGCCGCGCCCTCGACACCCGTTCATTGCCAATTGCGCAGGTCTTGGCGGGCACCGCCCCGCGGGAGCGTCGAGTTTTCCGCTATCTCTCTTTTGAGCGCGATCGGGGCGTGGAGTCGCTTAAGAACTTGTGCAAATGCCTTTGTCTGCCAATCAGGGCATTTGTCACCATTCCGTGCTGCACAGACCTTTCTCTTTCGAGCCAAAGTAGTCTGCTCACCGACTGCGGCGCTAACTAGTGCCACTAGTCTTGTTGTGTTCACATCTGTGATCTGCATTCTGCACTTCTTTATTGCACCAGTGACCATCAAGATCGCCTGGTTTTTCTTTTCGGGAATCACAGAAATTCCACCGATTATATATTTGCTCTTGGAAATTCGTGAGGTTAAGAATCTTGGACCACACGTTCGAACCGTTCCCAGCCTCACGATGAGATGAAAAAGCGGCTCTGCGTGGAGCTCTCCTCATGTGTTCATCTCCGTACGGTAGACGGATACGATAAACAGAAAGGATATGCCACATGACAGGTGCAAACTTTGACAACACCAAGCCAGACTAGTATTTCAGGACGAGGTGCGAACAACATACTTTGGAACGAACTGCCCTAGTTCACCCGCAGGCAAGGCAACGAAAAATTAGGCGTACAACTGACATGCAGGACGATGTACGAGTACAACTGAAGGGTTTCTCGGTCATTCGACGAATCGGGAAGTTAGGCCATGGGCCGCAGGCAGTCCGGGGAATCGACCAAGAAAGTTTCGGCATGGGAAAATTTCCAACCATCACACTCTGGATAACGATGGGGAACGACAATGGGGTGTTGGTTATTCCAAAACTGATATCGATGAGAGTAAGAATCCTCACCGCATGGCGAAGACGTGCGACGGGAATTGATTAATGCTAGCAGGTAATCTTCACCTCAAGCGGCATAGAATGAACGTCGAAAAGAAAGGAAAAGACCGTGATAGCTAATGGCACACAGTATACCTACCCATACTCCTTACACATGTAAACAGCCAATGAAAGTGGTATCATCGAGAGTCAACGTCCATATGCATACTCCCTCCCTCTCCGAGATTATCTGCAGCCATAGATCCTCTCTCCGGCGAAGAGGATCGGTTTAATGGCGAAAGATTACGTGACACGCTATTGTTGGACAATGGACGGCCCTGCGTAGGCTGCCAACGTGGAGCGCTCGGCGGCGTCCTCGGAGGTGAGACCTCTCGTTTGAGCGACCGCGCAGATGGATTGAAATGCCCGCACTTGGGACAGACATACTCTGAAGGAAGACATGTCCACGACCTATGATCAGCGAACGCGGAATACGCCAGTCGATGCAGCATACGTACGTGCTTCCTCCCACATGCTTTCCTTCACCAACCCATTATGTGCGAAACACTTCTGGCAGATGAGAGCATAGCGTGAAGCCGCGATCGCGACCGAGGTCTCATCATCGCCAAGCAGTGCGTCAGCAAGTTTGTCGTACCACTGCTTGCGAGGCATGGGCAAAGGCTGTTGCATAATAGCTAAACACGTGCAAACCATGAGCTGTCGATGAACTGCAAAATCAAACACTGCCTACCAGCGGGTGGAAGTGGGGCGCCAGGAGTCTTTTGGGGCCGTATAGGGCTGGACGGTGCACTGTGCTGTTGCGGCGCCCGCTGTGGCGTGACAGGTGGTTGTGGTGTGGAGACGACTCTCGGCCGGGCGGGGGTTTCTTCATAGCGTTCAAGCAGGCTGCGGGTGGTGTAATAGTTGGTCTTTTTCTTGATGTCTTCAATTTTGGTGCGCTGCTCCTTGTACAGGTCTTTCAGTGTCTTCTCTGAACCACCACTATAAGGACTATGCCATGACATCAAAGAAGGACAGTACGACGCACCCTCCGCATCACCAAGGCGAGTGTACCAGAGCTGCACAATACGTCGCGTGAACAAGATGCTTCATTATCTGTCAGCTAGCGGTCATGCTGCGAGAGGTGAGGGTACGCACAAGATTGGTCCAACAATCACTGGCAAGCCCTTCATAACCTTCTCGATCTGACTCTCTGACCTGTGGCCACTCATGTTCGGCAACATCCCCGCATACCACAAGCTAACATACGCCCCCCATGCCGCAAAGGTATAAAGTGGTACCAGCAATGTCGCACGCCGTTCGCGTAGGCGGATCTCAGAGAGCTCTGCTTGGCGTTTCTGGATGTCTAGCTCGAGAGAGGTAAGAACCAGCTCATAGTCTTCTGGTTCCGCCTATATAGAACAATCAACATCACATATAGTTTTAACAATATATCCAAATACCTTCTTAAACCAGAGGCGAGGGAGCCACATACTGCTAAGCAGTCAAGCAGTGTAAGAGCACTTGGATCTTGAACTGGCTTTTGCACGCCACGACCGCGCTACAATGCACGTGACAGTACGCAAGTTATTGTCGTCAGTTCCGGGAAACGCCGCGATGGTTTCTTTCTAATTCCGTCTGCTTGACGAATTACTCTGTGGACCCTTGAATTGTTCATTTTCTTTGGTAGTCCATGTGACGTGGGATCGTATTTCGACACCCAAACCTCAGCCATTTCAAGCCGTATATCCTATACTTCATGATATGTGGCTTAGAGCTATTTGACGTAGTGACCCAAACATTAAGCATGCAGGATAATTTATGCTCCAAGCCATGCACTGTCACCAACTGCAACACACCTTTATTATCTGGTGCCTCCCTGTGCATTTTGAACGCGACTCAATGTCCCAATTGTTGCGGTTGTGCATGTCGGGGTTGTCAGGCATCAACCACTCTCGCGTCGCTGTCTTTGACATCCTTTATTGAGGACTCGCCCATGCAAGATATTACGGTATGTCAGTGTAATCTCAACTGTCCGCCAAGTTATGTAGCCAGCAGGGTGCCCTTCCCCTTCGTGCACTGACGTGCATAGTAAACCCGATAAATGATCGGCAACAGAGCTAGACATGTAGGAAAAAGGGCAATACAATGATGCCTGAGGAAAGAGCCGAGTCCGTCTAACCTGAAGATCCCGCCGACGAGAACTCCCGCATGGCCATCAGGGCCACGACAACAAAACCCAGTAGGGAGAATTTATGCCACTTAACCATCCTGCCCTTTCCCACCTCCCATATCCGTCCGTGGGCAAGCAAAGAAAGGAATGCAAAATTGCCACTGTAGTCAAGCAACAGTGCATTAATACACCTACAGTGAAATGAGAAACGAGAGAGAGAGCAGCATCCAAACCTCAGGAGCAAGAGTGTGCAGCTCACCCAGTGTTTCTCGGAGCCTGTATCCCCCACACAAAGTTGAACATACCAATCACTGCTTGAGGGTCATACTCTTTATGCCGAAGCCTCCAGAAATACTGAACCGGCTTATGAGTGTGTACCGGACATTCAAGCACAAGGTGGGGGGAGGTGTACCACGTGTCCTCTCCTGTTCACTCCACGTATTCATCAGCAAGTTGATCCCCTACCCCTTCACTGACTGCTTTCCATACAGTGTAGGTGAATCTCTTTGAGATGGCCAGCAGGAGTATGTACATGACCAAAAGCCTTGTGCACAGCTAGAGAGAGATGCTGCATGACTCTCAGACAATAGCGAAAAAGTGCCTTGGTGGCCCACCTGGGTTATCAAGAAACACGAATAAGTGATAGGGCTCCAAAGTAGATGGAGTGCAGTGGATGCGTTCTAAGGCTAGGACTCATAGACCGGGTGATCTGTCAGCTCACTGAGTTGGTATCACAATGCCCTGGGCACGGCGAAGCGTGACCGCCGCAGCCCTGCCTGGAGCCATCAGCAAAATTCTTGGCGGCAGTTGGTGCCTTCGTCAATATCCTGTTCGTATGCTATCGGCTATCCCCCCTCCTTTAGATGCCGTGGCTTGCAGATGGACGCGCGCTGGATGACGAGCGATTGGAAGTATGGTGTCCACAACGGAGGGCCCGATCTAGTAGAGCCGAAATGAGTGAAACATGCCTCAAACCCGGCGCGGCGTCACGCAAATGGTGCGTGGCCGATGGGAGGCCAGGCGCAGCAATATAGTCCGATGACAGAGCCTGTCGGCCAGCAGGCTTACAGGGAGGAGATGGGACGTCCGCAGGCCCGATCACACCACACCGTCAACGCCAGAGCATCCTTGGCAGAACAACTGCAACAAAAAGACGGCACGCCTGTTTCGCGGCGAGTCCAGCTGCTTTCCAACTTGGCTCGCAAAGGGCAAGGGTGTAATTTCATACCACGTTTGACTGCCTTGAGCCATGTGCCTTCCGGTCCAGGTGCTGGGCATGAATTACAGAGAGCGTATAGTGGCCGTCAGAGCAATGGTTGCATTGAGAGCATGAGGGGGGAAGAATCCCTAGTTTGTGTTGCGTATGAAGTCCATCAGGGCGAATTTGGAGAATTCGAAGGGGGGCTGTGCTCCGCAGACCGCTGCAAGGCCTCCACAGTTGTGTCATCATGTTGGGCAGTATGGTATGTCTCTCGACAAAGGCTTCCGCAATGGCGATGAGGACAGCATTGTCAACAAATGCAATCGTCGATTCATTGTTGCTGAATCAGTAGTCAAAATGTGCTTTTTTTTTTTCACAATCCCTATGAGGACTTTTGTGATGCTCGACTGACTATGCGTGACTATTGTGATGAGAGAGATACCGATCCTCCTGCACAACGCGCTCTTGCAGCACTGTTGGCAGCGTCTGATCATCATGTTTTTAGACATTGGATAGACATGCTACTCGATGGCTTCACCATTACCTCAACGGTCATCGCATTCTCTGCAACATTTCCGGGTGCTGTAGATGAGCATACGAAGGACATTGACAGAAACAGTCTCTAAACTGGCCCACTGTCCACACATGTACATACCGCTCTTCAAAAGAACGCGAGAACCGTTTGTCCGTGCCTTACGGGCTTATTAGCTCGTCCTCAACAAGTACATCACGCTTAAAAGATCAACCAGCGCCCACCATAAACAACCCCGAAAATTTGGGCGGCACCAACGAGACGCCGTTGCTGCACAAGTGCAGAGCTCCGGCGTCTACAGATTGTCCAGACATGCCCCCCGTCGCATTGCAGCACAATCAACGTGTTGGAAAGCCAGCCGCTGAGTGGCTTGGGCTCAAGCGCCCAAGCGCCTGCTCTGGGTGGCTAGCCTTGCATGTTTGATAGGCTGCGGCATCAAGCTTCAAGCCCCGCGTTCTTTACACAGAAGGGTATGCATCGTGACGATGGAGAAGGTGGATTTGTGATAGCGGCGAGCACCCCAGAAGCATTCTGCAGCCGCGGGCTCCGGGCCGGAGTCATCGGATAGCCACGCCTACAGTAGCAGCACCTCATGTACGGTGAGCGTCCCGGTTTGCTAGATATTTGTCCTGCGGTGGCTCTGCCAGCATTCCTTCGTCATTGTGAAGTACGAACATGGCCGGGTGTTACAAGCTAAAATTAGAGCAATCCATCGGCTTCCAATGCCTGAACAAACAGATCATGGATGACAGAGCCCGTTACCAGGCACTTACAGCCTCTGCTGGCACTTATTTTTTTTGTTTTTTTCACTTCCACTGACAATGACTATAAGCTGCAGTGCTGAGCCGAAATGACACTTCAAGTACACCATACGCCAGCGTACGTACTCATGATCATTTTCAAGCCATCTTATATCTATTATTCATATCAATAATCATTTCAAGAAAATTGGGGCTCTTTCGAAGCGTATGCGAATACCTGGAGGACGTACATACATTCAGGGAGCATGGCGTCATCGTGAGCCCGAGTTGCCCAACGTATGGTTCCGGCGGGAGCGCTTACCGTTACCGAGCAGGTATCGGCAGTGCCACGGCGCTGCGGGTTTCGCACCCTCGAATTGTAATTGCGTCTGTCGAGCGACGAGTGGAGCTGTTCTGACTCTATCACGGCGCTATACCAAGGCCATTGTACCCCCATTGCTTGACACGTTAAGCGCGACCCTCTTCCTCAATTTTGTCGTCGCCGGTTGCAGCATATGTAAGCAGGACACCGCCCTTCCCGGTTGGAGAGCAGCGGGCTCCACAATGCGTGGTGTTCACGTGAACGTACTTCAGCTCTCCGGGAAAGATAACGCGAGCTGCTTGCTTCGTTCTTCAGGGCTGATGCTCCCGAGATTGGCCGTGGCCTGTTGAGGGATAAGCGATGGTTGCCTACAACGAGACGCGATAACTTCCTTTAAGGTCCAGAGAATATATAAGACCCGGACGGGCGGCAGTGAAGAGGCATCGGCACTCAGCCCACATAAAATTGTACTCGCACCTACATCTTCTCGTCGAACACCTCTTTCACCGAGCAAGTATTCGCCTCATAAAGAGATCCTTACCAGAATGTCTGCGCCCGTCTTCGAACTGAACAACGGCACAAAGATCTCCGGCGTGGGCCTTGGTCCGTGCCGCCTCGAGTTGGACGTGCTGGTGCTGACGCTGTCCTGCGGTACATAGGCACCTGGAAGTCAAAGCCTGACGATGTTTCAAACGCGGTCGAATTCGCGCTCAAGGAGGGTGGCTACCGCCACATCGACTGTGCATGGTGAGCGTCTTGCCCCCCACACCGCGAATACAGCGCTCCCGCTGATGGTACGGCCCTCGAACCAGGAACTACAGAAACGAAAAGGAGGTCGGGGCGGGCATCCGCGCCTCTGGCGTCCCTCGCGCTGAGGTCTTTGTGAGTGGCACACCTGCGAAATGCAGCACGCGCCCCTCGCTGATCAGACACACCTCCAGATCACGAGCAAGGTATGGGTGACGTACCACTCTCGGGTCGAGGAGTGTTTGGACCAGACCCTGACCAACCTTGGAACCGATTACCTGGATTGTGAGTTAAATTAAGGGCTTCGGACCGGCGTCTTAGGGACGGGAGCGCCTGGCGCCGATCGCTGATGGCACTTGAACAGTGTATTTGATTCACTGGCCAGTCCCCCTGAACCCGAATGGCAATGACCCAATCTACCCCCTCCGGCCTGACGGGATGCGTGACGTCGACTTCAGCTGCTCGCTTGCAGACACTTGGAAACAAATGGAGGCATTACAGAGAAAAGGTGCATGCGTGTTTCGTTCGCCACAAGCACCAGTATCTCGTCAGCATCGATGATGTTGTGCTCACCCCACCACGGTCTAGGCAAAGTCCGCGCTATCGGGGTGTCGAATTTTTCGGAGAAGAAGCTCGAGGAGATCCTGCCCACTGCAGAGATCATCCCTGCCGTAAACCAGGTACGCATCGGCGGACTCACTGGTGGCCACACGCGCATGATCCATTGGCGTGATTGCGCATCTAGATAGAGTTGCACCTGTACAACCCACAACACAAGCTGGTCGTGTACCTCAAGTCAAAGGGCATCGTCCCGCAGGCGTACTCGCCCCTGGGCTCGACGAACTCGCCGCTCATGAGGGACGACCTTGTCGTTGAACTCGCGTCAAAGTACGAGCTGACCGCAGCAGACATTCTGCTCGGCTACCTGCGTGCGTGCCTTGCCCATCCCCCCCGCATTCCCGTGCTAAGTCCAGATCGACGTCCTTCCCGCCGATGCCGGCAATGCTGACATCATGCCCCTTCCATGTCCGATTCCGGTCCCCCCGCATACAGTCGCAAAGGGCATCGTCATCCTACCAAAGTCGGTCACACCTGCGCGGATCACGGCAAACTACAGGGGCGCGGTGCTCGCAGCAGAGCGCATCTCCGCGTCGGACATTGTGCGGCTCGATGCGCTCGCGCCTGGTGGGAAGCAAAAGCGCTTCTTCATGCCGCCATGGGGTAAGTGGCATGTCCCGTTGGGTGCTTGGGCTTGGCGCTGACAGATATTGGTGCGGCACTCGTAACGCTGGCAGGGATAGATCTCGGATTCGAGCACTGGCCGCGGAACTGGTGAGGAGTGCGGCGCGAGGATGGCAGATAAGGAGCAAGTCCGTTGCGTCGCGCGGGTGTCCGATGAGATAAGGACTGCGACTCTAGTGTTGTTGTCAATGGCTTTATGACTAGCGTTGTGACATATATACCCCGCTGCGTTGATGCAGACCCCCGACCACCTTTTCTGAGAAGGAGGGGGTTGGATACGGCCATGGACCTGTAAAATAATTAAAGAAGATTCACATTGAGTGCCCACCACCAAAAATCCGAGTATGTACAAATGAAGCTAACTGTCCTTACGCAGTAAAGGCGCAGCAATACACTTCTAGTTTAACGTCCGTCTGATAGAATAGAGTCAGCGTGGTCCACCTACACACGCCACCGTGAAGAACGCACGGCCAGGGCGAGTGGAACAAGGATGGAAATTGATTGTGATATCCCTGAGAGCTGCCGCTGGAGTCGTGGAAACCGGGATGGTCGAGCGGGAGAAGGTGCCGGGGAGTGGAGTTGATATGCCGGGGAGTGGGCCGAGGAGCGAGGATGGAGAAGATAAGTTACCGGGGAAGCTTAATTGGGCGATGTGGCTGTGTAGGTTGGGGAGGAGTGCCAAGGCAGCTTCGAATGGCCGCAGCGTTCTGGCACATGAGCTCGCAAGAACGAGACGCAAGGCTGTAGCGTGTCTAAATAAATTGATCTGCCTCGCGGGAGCAGCGATAGGAGGTGAGTGTGATCTGCTCTTAATTAACTATAGATGGCAGCCCCTGTGGACGTCGACGGGAGGGTAAACTAAACCCATCCGGTAGCCGTCGGTGGCTTTCATTGATACCATCTGTCTGGCAGTCCCATCTCGGGGTCCGTCTTTCGGGTTGCCTCGACCTTACCGTCCTCTTCATCTCTTTTTCCTCCCTGCTAAGTTTTGCTCTTCGATGTCACATAGACGCCTGTTCCCCCAGGCCCTATATAGCCCCGCCCTCCTCTTCGCTCCCTCCATCGTCTTCAGTCCTGCTCACCTTCGCCCTTATCTCTCCTCGACCTCCGACATTTGACATCTCATTCCACCCACCCATTTCTTTTGTCTACTATGCCCGCCCGCGACGGATACCTCTTTGATCAGGTCTCTGATGCCATCGACGATGGTCCGTGCCTTCCCCGCGCTCCGAGATCTGTCATCGTTTGACAGCATTTCTCCCCGCAGTCAATGTGCAGAAGCTCAAGCTCTGGGACGAGGCGCCCCAGTTCGACGCCAACAAGGACAAATCGCAGTTTCGCCGGTATGAAGAGGCGTGTGACCGCGTGCGCAACTTCTACCGCGAGCAGCATGGTGCGTGTCCTACCCGCCCGTGTCTCCGCATAAACCCCTTGCCGACACATATCGCGTGTGCGGCAGAGAAACAGACCGTTGAGTTCAATATCCGCGCTCGCGTCGACTTCAAGAGCCGGCGCCGCGCGCGCATGGGTATTTGGGCCGCGATGGAGATGCTTGACACACTTGTGGATGAGTCTGATCCCGACGTGCGTGCCTTTCTCATCCCGATCGCGTCCCTGATAACCCCGTTTGCAGACGGATCTGTCACAGATCGAGCATCTTCTTCAGACTGCGGAGGCCATCCGCCGGGACGGAAAGCCGGAGTGGATGCAAGTGACCGGACTTGTCCACGACCTCGGAAAGCTTCTCTTCCTCTTCGGCTCGGAGGGCCAGTGGGACGTCGTCGGCGTGCGTGTCCGCCGTCTCGTCCTGTTGCTGGCTATTCTGCTTACCTCCCGCGACCCCATGCAGGACACCTTTGTCGTCGGGTGTCGCTTCTCGGATAAATGCATCTTCCCTGACTCTTTTGACGCGAACCCGGATGCACGCGACACCGTGTACTCGACTGAGTATGGCATCTACGCGCCTAGCTGCGGGCTCGACAACGTCATGCTGTCTTGGGGCCACGACGAGGTGTGTTCGTAACGGTAACACAACGCATGGTGATCTGATCTCGGTCCTCCGGCCCCGCTGTAGTATCTTTACCACGTCCTCAAGAGTCAGAGCAGCCTCCCGGAGGAGGCACTCGCGATGATCCGTTATCACAGCTTCTATCCGTACGTGTCCCCTATCCCCGCTCACCTGCCACAGTGCAATACTGATACCGCGTGCTGTGTCCCAGGTGGCACCGTGAAGGTGCATACACCCACTTCACAAACGAGAAAGACAGGTGCTCCCTCGAGGCGGTCCGCGCGTTCAATCCGTACGATCTTTACAGCAAGAGCGATGAGCCAGTCGACGCCCAGGCGTTGCGCCCATACTACGAGTGTCTTATCACCAAGTTCTTCCCTCCCGAGCTCGACTGGTAGATAAGTCGAGGTACCGCCCCGAGGCACATCCCCGCCGCCACACTGTACCGTCCCCTCCGTCGTCGCCCATAGCGACAAGTACTTTATTTTACAATACCTGAACGAATTATGCCCCATTCCTGTTCCTGTATGGGTTATATGGACGCTGTCGCTGATGCTGTACCGATAAGCTCGAGATACGGAAATGGAGAGTAAATATGCGCATGTTTGTATACTGAATATAACGAGGCCAAGGACTGACGTATCGCGCTGGGGAACTGCCTCTGATTCATTGAGCTTATTGTGCGCGTGGTGCGCAACAGGACTCGAGGGTGCATGTCGAACGGGATCCGGGTGTGCTGGACCAGCATGTTATAATGTATTCCCATTCTGCCACCGCCGTGTGCAGGAGGGTGAGGCGCAGGGCCTGCACGTCGGGAATTTTTACGACAAGAGCGCGGGCTGGGCGGGAGGGCTGACCATGCGACTGACCTAGGGTATCAGCAAAACGCACGATTCTAAGTTTATATCAGGCCATACAATGCTTTCCCGCGGTCTCGGTCTTCGAATGTGGACCGTCCAAGACGGACAAGCAAGTACTGCCATAATATCTCATAATCTCTGAAGTCATTATGAGTGCTCGTACATAATGTAGATCAAGCTTAAAATGTAAGCTTAGTAACAGTTATATTATCAGCTAAAAGTCGACTCGGTTTGCTGTTTACAGCAGAAGACTGTTGTTCTGCGGTGACACTTGGCGCAACAAGAGCGGTAGCGCAAAGTGTTGCGTGCGCTTTAGATCTGAGGATAGGCAAAGACTCACCGCTAGAGATCCCCTGGGCATCCGAGGATCTCCCGGTGATGTATTACACGACGTACTGAGTCTCGCTTGCATTAGCATCAAGCATCGTGTTACCTACGCACGTCCGTGGCGTTAGCAACCTTCGTGCATCATTTTGCGGCATCGGGGGTCTTCCTGTCGGCATAGGACAGTAGTGGTGTCCTTGGCAGCGCCAAGGATGTCATTGGGGGTCTAGTCTACTAGGTGAGAGTTGACTTGCTGTGTTGACTGCGGACCTATACACAGGCCGCATGCGTTCTTCCCCTTGGAACGCACTGGTTACTCGCGTTGCGTCTCTGTTTCACCCTCTCTATGCCCCCACTCCTTCACATAAACCGGCCCGCCCTGCGCCACATCGATAGGCATCCAGCTCATCGAGGACAGACACTTGGGTCATATGCTACATCACCAGTGTCGTGTCGAAAACGTCTGGTGAAACAGGGCCTTCCACGGCCTGCGCTCACCGTTTCCGAGCCATTTGGCTGGACAATGCGATGACGATATATGTCTGCTTGGGGTGCAGGACAAGCCAACAGGCATGGCCGACGCCTAGGTACCAGCTTCTGCTGCAAGTGTATTCAGTAAAGTTGGCTCGCTGTGCTGCTATGATGCTTCAATCGGAATGGACTTTCTTTAGGCCGGGTGGAATTGCTTCTCACTACCATTGCAGGTACCCCAGCATACTCATCCGGCGTTCCATTCGGAAGCACATTCTATAATAGGAGTTGAGAGGACTCGGATGTCGCCCGATATGGCATCGTAGCGTCTTTGCTGATGTAAGACTCCGACATACACAGAAGGATAACCCATGACAGCTTCCGTGCGTGAGACTCGTCGGAAGGGTTGACTTTGGTCAATAGATTGATACCGTGCTCCAAGTCAGTACGTCAACGTGTATCCTCCCCAAAAGAGTCTCGCGGTTGGGGCATGGCGGTAGTAGCGCTAGATCTGTCCAATCAATGTTGTTGCAGCAAGGTCACCCCGGAAAGCTTATATTGTCGACGGTACTGATCTCCAAAGTAATTTGGGTAAAGTGAGATAAGATAGATAATGACGCAATTTCGACTCCACCGACAATTGCCCTACATCTGTGAACCCCGTTTTCCCTCCATCGTCATCTCGCATTTCAGGGTCCTCTTCACCATACATATTCTCCGTCCCTCGCCCCCTTGACACACTACCACCACCAGCTCACCCTTCAGTACAACCCCCACCTTCCTCTTACCCACCTCAGCCCCACTTCACCCCGATAATCAATTGTAGATCAAGCCAGCGATGGCTAACAACTCTGACGTCAATGTGCTCCCGCCCCAGAGCACGCTTCCGTACCCCCCTGTGCACAAAGACAAGAAATTTGTTGTGCTCTCAGATTGGTACGTCTTCACCTTTGGTTTCCACTCCTATACATTAGCTAAACCTCGATATAATGTATAATGTCTACTCGCATGCAGGGACGGGACTATTACTACCTACGATTCCAATGACTGTAAGCCCTCTTCTACGCCCTGCATATTCATCATTGACGCATCCGGTCCGCTACAGACCTGACCGACCACCTCGGCTTTGGCCGTGAGAAGCGACGTGAGGGAAATATCGAGATTCTTTCTGGAAGGGTGACTTTCCGGTGTGTTTTGCGTGTGTTTTCCTCTGCTCGGATGGTACTTGAAGGTTGACGGCGGACTGGCTGCGGGCGCAATCTGCAGAGATTCGTTCCGCGGGATGCTCGAGAGCGTGAATGCCAATGGGCACACATTCGAGGATTGTAAGGAGGTGCTGCGGAAGAGTGTGTTCTCCTTCGTTGTGTCTGCAAGACAGTTCGCTAACCACGTGGACATTGGCATGCAGACATCAAGCTCGACCCGGGCTTCAAGGAGTTCTATCAGTACTGCAAGGCGAATGATATCCCTGTCATCATCGTCTCCAGGTATGACTGTTCGCATACGAATGGGGGGCGACGTGCTGACCTCTATCTGCGCAGCGGCATGGAGCCCCTCATCCGCGCCGTGCTCTCCAACCTCATCGGCGATGACGCTCAGGACATTGAGATCATTTCCAACAGCGTCGACGTGCAGCCCGATGGCTCATGGAGCATTCACTACCGCCATCCAACTAGGTATGCATGCCCAATCAGACCTTGGGGACGATTACTGGCCGGTTGACTCGATCCGTTTGTGTAGCGGATTCGGACATGACAAGTCGCAGGCGATCTTGCCGTACCGCCGGCTCCCAGATCCGCCCACGCTCTTCTTCTTCGGCGATGGCGTCTCTGGTACGCGTCCTTGCATTCTTCTTTCTCTGTCCTCGGAAGTGACTGACGCTCGCGTTGCAGACATGTCTGCCGCAGCGCACGCAGACGTGCTATTTGTGAAGCAGAAGGAGGGTGGAGATAACGACCTCGCGACGTACTGCAAAAGCCTCGGCATCAAGCACGTGATTTTCTCCGACTTCTCGCACGCGCTGCCTGTGGTGCGTTCTGTTGTCACGGGCGAGAAAACGAAGGAGCAGGTGCTCGAGGAGGGCAGGGCGTGACGACATGCCTCGTAGACTAGGCGCGGCTGCGCAGATAGAGATCGCGTTTTATTTGTGGAACACTAGAACATTGTATACCGTTCGTAGTGTCCATGTTGCAATGCGAAGTAGCTTCTCGAAGTTGCTTCGGAGAATCGACGGAGATAATTATGGATGGGAGCGGACGGATCTCTCCGTGTTTCCAGCTCCGCACAGTATGAGCCACCGTAGTTCCAGCCTAATCCGAGTACACTGCAAAGCCGACCTGGGATGGGTGTGGACACTGGACAGCTACGCATCGTTTGTATGTATTCGCAATTTCTTGTTGCAGACTTGTGGTGAATCGTCGATCTCTGATCTCTCAAATTGGTAGGTCCATCACACGCACGTCCGAGTCGGGCCTAGACCTCTATACTAGGACTGTAAATCTGCGTTCTGATCGCAGGTTTCTGAAACCCATTATCCACGGTCTAGAAATCAACGTTCTGATATTCGCCTTAATGCCAAGGCCGCGGGGTACACTGTAGACACCCTTACTTTTGCTCCACGACTAAGAACTCGAAACTATTTAATTATGACACCACATTCCATCACCGTAGTGCCATCCACGCCGAAACGTCTGTACCTCTACGCGGCCGGATCGAACGCCCAAGGGCAGCTCGGCACCGGCACTCGGGATGACGCGCACACGTTCTCGCCGTGCCTCTTCGCTGAGCAAACCGAGCCTGGCCTGCTGCCGCCCGGCACCTCTTCCATCATCGACATCGCAGCCGGAGGAAACCACACTCTAGTCCTCCTATCACGCACCGGCCCCGACACAGACAACCACGAGCTCTGGGGCTGCGGCAGCAACGCGCGCGGGCAGCTGCCCCTGCTCGCCGCCTCCAGCGCACACACGCCTACCACCGTCTTCACCCGCCTCGCGCCACTCGCCGCCGGTGTCCCCGTGCGCATCGCCGCCGCATGGGATACGAGCTACGTCGCCGTCCGCCGCCCCGCAGGCGACGCGCTGCTCGCCGTAGGCGGCAACGATTTCGGGGACCTTGGCACTGCTGCTGCCCCGCACTACACGGTAGACCTCGCGCAAGACGAGTCTGTGATCGTGCACGACCTCGCGGCAGGCCCGCACCACGTCATCGTCCGCTTCGCGCCGCACGGCGGGGAGACGCGCATCGCTGGCTGGGGCGCGTGCAGGCACGGACAGTTGGGCGCGGCGGCGGCACCCCGTGTCGTCACTGTGCCGCGGGCGGTGCCTGTTGTCGATACACGCGATACGGTCGTCGGGATGGCGCTGGGGAGCCGTCATTCGGCGCTTCTGTGTGCGTCTGGGCGTGTCGTGGTGCTTGGGTCGGACCGCGTGGGCCAGGCGCGCGGCGTTGTGGGCGTCGCGGATGCACAGGCTGTCGGGTGTACGTGGAATGGGACGTATGTGCGCCGGGGGGGCGGAATGTGGGCGGCGGGCAGCG
>QLPN01005493.1:0-10365 GCA_003314395.1 Albatrellus ellisii | reverse complement strand
AACCCAGATTGTGCATTTCACATCAACCCTCATCACCACTTCACATCTTATATCACAGGGGGCCCCCAAACATCTACATATTAGTGTAGACATATCTTCTTTCAAGATCTTCATTGTTTTTGTGTTTGTCTGCCTTATCATTCACACATTTTATTGAAGAATATAGTGCTTCTGTTTTATGACTGAGTGTGCCATCAACTTGACATCACTCAACTACAGAAGTACTGGAACACTCATAGAAATTATCCAACAAATTATCGGTCAAACTGTCGCAAGACAACCAGTGGAACACATGGAGCAGGAGACAACCATCTCCACCAGCACACAGAGAAGACAGTGAGGAACCAGAATCACACTTGAGGAATCAATTCACGAGTTTAGGAGATCAAGAACTGTTGATGTTGCAGCACTTAGAATCCAAAATCAACAGTCTTGGTACAGCCTTAGCAGCAACTCTAGTACCTCCATCTGCTCCATCTGCTCCTATGGATCAAGAGCATGAACCACCGACTTTTGGGGAGATGATGAAGATAATTGAGAATCAGCAGAAGTTGCTGATACAACAACAGGAAGTGATGATGAATCTGATGACACACCTAGCATCAGGAGAAGGAGGTCCCTCTTCAGGAGCAGGAACAGGCCTCCCACCCTGTGTCCACCTTCCCAAGGTTCACGTCACAGAACCAACTCCTTTTGATGGCAACAAAAAGAAGTTCCAATCTTTCTTGGACCAAATTTATCTTGTTCTTCAAGCACACCCAGAATATAAAGATGAAGACAAGGTAATGGTTATATTGTCCTATGTGAGGCCGACGCTTGTCGAAGCCGAACAACTGAAGAAAGCTATAAGAGAAGGACAATCACGCTTCAACTAGCGGATATCCCAGATGTATTAGCGTATAGTAGAAGAGAAGAGAGAACTTGTACTGTACCTAGCGGATATCCCAGATGATCAGAACTGGGGAATAAACCGCTAGGAGTCGTATGTATATATAGTACTTGGAAGAGTGCACGGACCATGCAGTACAGTATAGGGCAGGAGAACGAGAAAGTAAAGTAATGACATCATATCTAATAATAGAGGGGACGCGTCATCGCTGACTGAGCTCCGCAGTAATTGTGGGAGTGATTGGTGATACTCCGCAGCAGGTGTGAGAAGGATTGGTGAGCATGCGCAGTAAATGTGAGAGAATGAATCATAACTAAATATAGAACGGGCCGATCGGAGATCGGACGACATACGCGTCATTGGCCGATGAGGACGAAGGGAAAGAGTACGTGACCGTGAGAATCGCTTTGATAGATCAGGAGCGATTGTAAGATCTATGACGATAGAAATATAAGAAAATAGAGAAAAATGAAGAGAAAAATAGGGAAAATAATAGCGGCCTGACATCCTACATCAAAGGAGGATATGCGGAGGAATGGAAGAAAGGGGTTCTACGAGACATGGAGGCTTACAGAGTAGAACCTCACAAGTATGATGAGCTGTTCAAAAATTTTGATGAACTCCTGATGATGATGAAGATTACCTTTGGAGATCATAATGAGGAGCAAACAGCACAGCAAAATTTGACTACTATTTCACAGGGAAATCATCATATAGAGGAATACATCACTGAATTCCTCTTATACAAAACAGCATCTAGATATAACAATGGCACATTGTGCACATTGTTCAAGAAAGGGATGAATCGTCCCCTTCTCCAGTCCTGCTATGTTGAGATGCCTCTCCCTGGAGATTTAGAAGGATGGATTAGATGAGCAAGAGTCAGGGTGTATGCATATCAAGATATGCAGAACTTCGAGTTGACTTGGGGACAAAGACAGATGCAACAGTAGCAGTATGGAAGACAACAGGGGCAACAACAGTGTAATTTTGCTTCTCATCAATTCACTACCTCAGCAGCACCTGCAGGAGAACCCATGGATGTCAATAGAGCTCAAGGATGACACCCTCAATTATGTTTTGATTGCAGCAAAGAAGGACATTTTGCCAGAGAATGTCCCAAGCCAAGACGCCCACAGGGGCAACAACAACAGTGAAGGGGGAATGCAAGGACCCTTCAAGAGATGCATGTGCTGAATGAGGCAGACTTCTTGGCTGAGATGCAGAAGGAGTTTCAGGCATGTGGTCTTAGATTGAATGATCCAAATGGCTCAAAGAGTGGAGCACAACAGTCAGGTTTTGGGTTGGATGGGAACTGAGCACAAGTTTGCCATCCTACAACAGGTTTTCTATGCTTCAGACTGATGATATGGACATTGATCGTCTCAATGCTTGTACCCAAATTTATTTAACACGCATTGTTTCATCTTGCTCTCAGTCTGAAGTGAAGCCTCAAGTGCAACAGGATATTCCTCCTGTTGAGAAAAAGGAATATGTCTAAAGAACATTATTTGACATCACCAGTTTCCCTGAAATGAAACTCAAAATCAAAACAGTGGATACTGGAGCTATTCTAGAAGTTGATGCTCTTCTTGATTCAGGGGCTACATGTTACGAGGCACTTGCTTTGGCACCTCGTAACACGTTTTCTTTTTTTCCTTTTCCTTTTTTCTTTATCTTACTTACTAGTAAAGTGTAGTATTATTACTACAAGTGTGAGCTTAGCTCCACTTTACTTAGTAAGGACCTTCTTTTCTCTTATATAGTACTTAAGTATTTACATACTTAAGTGTGAGCATAGCTCCAAGTACTATACTAAGACTTATCTTTTTCTCTTTATCTTTATTTATTTATTATAACATTTACTTGCTAAGGACTATCATTATACAATTAGCAAGGACTTTCTTTTCTTGCCCTTATTTACCTTTGTTTATCTCATGTTCATTTCGCGTTTGTGGCTGAGCCACTTACATCACATGGATGTTTACTTACTGTGCAATACTGTGCAACCTTACTATACTTAGATCTCCAGTTTTGTATAAATAGTTGACAGACTGGCGGTCTTAAACCCCAGTCTTGTCAACTTCGCAATTTAGGGATTCTCCTATACTGCGCTTGATCAATACTTGCTATAAGCTTGCTTTCTCTCTAAAGAACTAAATCTAAGATCTCTAAAGTCACCTTACAAAAGCGTCACTAAGATATCCTACATCTCGTCACTCTGGATCCTCAAATCGTCATTGGTGGAATCATCCTCATTTCAATATCGTTGATCCTGATCTTCATAGTCATCAGGAACTTCTATTACGTGCACCAAGCATGCATTCAACCTCCAGTTACCAGGAGTATCAATATAGACCTTCCCTAAGACCATCCAATAGGCCGCTCTTAGCACTACAGGGTTATATGTTGACAAAGAATTCATCAAGAAAAACAATTTAAACACCAAAAAATTGGCAAAACCTATCCCTGTTTACAATGTCAATGGATCACTCAATCAAGGAGGATCTATTGAAGAAATGATTGATTTTATCATGACTATTGATGGCCATACTGAACGTGCTACTTTTGCAGTCTGTAATTTGGGCAAGAAAAACAACCTTGTTGGTGAATCATGGTTGAAATCCATAACCCTGAAATTGACTGGCTACAGGGAAAAACACACTTCACCAGATGCCCACAAAGATGTGAAGTATGCCTCAAGGCTGATAGACAAGAGTGGAAGTCAAACAAGAAGTTGATGAAGCAACAAAGTCAAACTATACATCAAGAAGCTGAAGAAAGGATAGTGGCTGAAGAAGAAGGAGATTGAATATTGATGATTATGGTAGACCAGAAGGAAATGGAGGCATCCATTCAAAATATTAGCCAAGAACTTGCTATTGAAGCAGAAAAGAAGAAATTGAAGAAGAATTTTGAAGACATTGTACCCAAAGCATATCATCATTTCAAACAGGTATTTGACAAAGAAGCCTTTGATTCTCTTCCTCCTAGATGTCCTTGGGATCATGCAATTGAACTTAAACCAGGTGCAAAACCATCTGCTGGTAAAGTTTATAATCTCTCTTTGGATGAACAGAAACAATTGGAGTTATTTATTGAAGAAAATCTGAAGAGTGGTTGTATTCACCCTTCAAAATCTCCCATGGCTTCACCCTTCTTCTTTATCAAAAAGAAATCTGGAGATCTTTGACCTGTCCAAGACTATCACAAGCTCAATGACATGACAATCAAAAGCTATCCACTTCCTCTTATCTCAGAATTGATTGATCGTCTTTGTGGAGCATGATACTTTACCAAGATGGACATTCATTGGGGCTACAACAATGTCAGGATCAAAGATGGTGACAAATGGAAAGCCACCTTTGTCACTAACAAGGGCTTGTTTGAACCCTTGGTTATGTTCTTTGGTCTTTGCAATAGTCCCACCACTTTCCAAACAATGATGAACCACTTGTTCCGTGGTCTTATTTCATGAGGAGTTGTAGTGGTTTATATGGATGACATCCTGATTTTCACAGCAACTTTGGAGGAACATCGCAAGGTCACACAAGAAGTCCTTCAAATACTCGCAGATAACAAGCTTTATCTCAAACCAGAAAAATGTGAGTTTGAACTGATGTCTATTGACTTCCTGGGTTTAAAGATTTCTTTCGACAAAATTGCTATGGATCCAGTCAAAGTACAGGGTATCAAAGACTGGCCAATCCCACAGAACCTCCATGATGTCCATTCATTCTTGGGCTTTTGCAACTTTTATTGCTGTTTTATCCTTGGATTTTCCAATATTGCCAAGCCTCTAAATGAACTCATGCAGAAGGACATCAAATGGCATTGGAATGATGAACAGCAGTTGGCGTTCACTCATTTACAAGATGCTGTGTGTTCTGAACCAGTTTTAGTCTTTCCAGATGAGCAGTATCCATTCTGAGTTGAAGCAGATAGTTCTGGTTATGCTACCAGTGCAGTTCTTTCACAGCTTCAACAGGATAACAAGTGGCACCCAGTTGCTTACCTCAGTAAGGGTTTATCACCTGCTGAGTGTAACTATGACATATATGACAAAGAGATGTTGGCCATCATTTGTGCTCTGGGAGCATGGAATCATTACCTTGAAGGTTCCATTCATCCTGTTCAAGTTGTCACTGACCACAAGAACTTGGAATACTTCATGACAGCCCAGAAACTCAATCATTTTCAAGCTCATTGGTTGCTTTATTTGACTCACTTCCAGATTGATATGGACCACAAACCTGGTGCTACCAATGTTCACCCTGATCTCCTCTTGAGATGTTCAGACCATAAGAAGGGGGTAGAAGATGACAACAAGAATGTCATCTTGCTCAAGCCAGAATTTTTCAAACACAAGATTTCCCTTGCAGCACTCAGCCCTCCTATCTTGAAGAAAATTATGGATGCACAAAAAGAAGATCACGACTACAAAGTCTGGGACAAGTTGGATGCAGACTTGAGGAAAACTGCAGTATTCACATGATGGAGTGAAGATGAAAAGAAGACGCTCTTCTATGATGGGAAACTCTATGTCCCAGAAACAATGTACATTGAACTGATGAAGACCTGCCACAATTCACCTCTTGCAGGACATACAGGTTACAAGAAAATTTTGGAAATGGTTCGACGACATTTCTGGTTCCCAAATATGGCATCATATGTGGAGAAATATGTCAAAGGATGCGATTTATGCCAAAGGACAAAGACTTTCCCTACTAAACCTCAAGGAGAGTTAATGCCTAATGAAATTCCTTCATGTCCTTGGCAGATTGTTTCTACAGATCTCATCGTCAAATTGCCTGAAAGCCAAGGCAATGATTCTATTCTCATGGTTGTGGATTGTTTCACCAAGATGATTCATGCTATTCCAACAACAGAGACAATAATGGCAGAAGGAGTGGCATGCCTTATGAGAGATCATGTTTGGAAACATCATGGTCTTCCAGAGAAGGTTTTATCAGATAGAGGACCTCAATTTGCATCACAAGTCATGCATGAATTAAATTGTTTATTGGGGATTCAAACAGCTACATCCACAGCTTACCATCCCCAAACAGATGGACAAACAGAGTGGATAAATCAAGAAATTGAGCAATATTTCCGCATCTTTATTAACCATTGGCAGAATGATTGGGCAAGCTGGTTGCCTATGGTGGAATTTGCATACAATAATCGTGTTCACTCAGCAACAATATATTCACCATTCATGCTGAACTATGGACAAGATCTGCAAATGGGTCATGAACCTCATACATCTACCAAGATTGACTCAGTGGACAAGTTTGTAGCAGGACTCAAATGTATCAGAGAAGAAGCAGAGGTGTCATTGAAGAAGGCAGCAGATGATATGAAGAAGTTTTATGATGAACATTGAGGCAAAACTCCGGTTTATGCTGTTGATGTCCACTGCTTACCAACCTGCTCCTTCCTATTTCATCTTGCTACTGTACACACACAACAACTGATATCCACTACTGTACACACGTCTTACCCTTCAGTAACTCATGGTCTGTGCACTGTAGGAAGTACTATAAGTAGAGACTAGTATCATCACATAAGAATAAGAACTATTTCAAGTTCCCTCACTGCGTATGGCCTGTGTTTCACAGGTTATGGGCCCTGCCCGGGCTATATGCATCTCCCTCTTACTCACTGCCATCTTGGTCTTTACCATCCTCCACTCACACACTTATCTCATCGTCACCATCATCTTGGCACATCTTACAACTCCCTCACTCACTGCCTCCATTCCCAAAATCAACATCATTCTGGAAGGGACAGACAACTACAAACAGTGGGCCAATATCATTAAGTCCACACTCATCATCATGGGAATTTGGTACACAATTTCCAAGGGACCCATCACTCCTATCACATCCACTGAAAACGTCAAAGGCGGTATGCCCATCATCACTGTTACAAATGCTGAACAAATTGAAACTTGGGAGCATGACAACGACATCGCCAAAGCAGTGATATCCATGCACTGTAGCACACAACCCACCACCATGGTTGCTGGAGACTCCATGACAGCATGATGAGCTTGGAAAGGATTGAAGGAAGTTTATGGAAAACAAACCATTATAGCAGCCTTTGTAGACTTCCAAGCCCTCTTCACTAGCAAGTTTGATGTTGGAATGCCTCTCACTCCTCAGATCGATGCCCTCATCATTGCACAAGATCACTTAGTAGCATCTGGGGTAGAAGTCAGTGAACAGAACATGTGCTTCCTCCTCTTACACACGTTACCACCCTCATGGAGCTCCTTTTCCTCCACCCTTCTCACATCTTCAGACATTGCTCACCTTGCCATCGGTAACATTCGTGGCCGCATTCTAGACGAAGAAGCACACACCAAACCTCAATCCGCGCTTGCAGCATTCACAACAGACCACAACGGCCCTGGGCGCTGTAACACCTCCTTCTGCTCCCACTGCAAGCGACGTAACCACACTGTTGACACTTGCTGGACCTTACACAGTATGCCTGCAGATGTAAAAGCCAGGTCAGATAAACAGGACAAAGATCGGAATAAGGGAGTGGGGCTGGACGTACCTAGTTCTGTAAACACTATGTCTACTGGGTCTGTTGCAGAAATCGATGTGTGCTACTATGACGAGTGGGGGCTCTGGATGCTGGACTCTGGCTGTACTGACCACATCTTGCCACATCTTGATGACTTCAACACGTACACCACTGTGTCTCAGTCCGTTGCTGTAGGAAACGGGTCACTAATCTCCTGCGTTGGTCGAGGCACAAGTCAGAAACAGCACCAACTCACAGATGGCTCACCAGTCTGCATCTCTCTCACTGGTGTCTTACATGTCCCCAGTGCTTCCAGTCGATTTTTATCAGTCAGCAAACTGGATGCCCTCAGATTCCGCATCACATACAAAAATCAGTGGTGTGAAATAACCAAGAATGGATGGACATTTAGCATGGGGCACCTTGATAAAGGAACATACTGGATACAGTTCTCCCCTGCCTTGTCACTACATGCCATCACTCACCCTTCCGTTCGACTCTGGCACAAACGACTAGGCCACCTCTCAGAAGAAGTCGTATGACACATACAACCTTCACAACTGTCTGGCTTTGTGCTGCCCATCCTTCCTGATGTCTCCTCCCCTTGCTCTGGATGCCTGCTTGGCAAGTTCCACCATGCCCCTTTCCGCATCTCACATTCACGCGCCACTGCTCCCCTCGTGCTTGTGCACTCTGACCTGGTGGGTCCCATTGGCACTGCATCCGTGGGTTCGCAAAACCTTTACTTCACCACTTTTCTCAATGATTTTTCTGGCTTTGGGATGGTATATTTCCTGTGACATAAGGATCAGTTTTCTGATGCTCTCGCTCAATACCTTGCATGTGTCAAGACTCTCCTTGGCCACTGGCCCACCACCCTACACACCGATAGAGGTGGTGAATACCTTGCTGCGTCTGTGTTGGATCTCCTGCATACGTGCAGGACCGAGCACCAACTCACCGTGCCATACTCGCCCCAGCAAAATGGTAGGGTGGAGCGCTGGAATTGATCTGTCTTAGACTGAGCTCTGAGCCTGTTGCACCGTGCTGGACTATCCACCGGTTTTTGGGAGTACGCCATACACACCACCATCCACACCTATAATGTCTCTCCACAGCATTGCTTGCATTGGCACACACCGCATTCTGTCTGGCTCCCCAGCGATCTGCCTCCAGATGTGTCACACCTTTGGGTTTTCAGTTGCAAGGCTTGGGTCCAGTACCCAGATCACCTTCACATGAAGTTCAGCCCTAAGTCCAGACCACTCACTTTCATAGGGTATGAGACTGGTACGAAGGGTTGGTTGTTTTGGGACCAGCAGTCTTCTTGTCGTGTCATCAGCCAGGATGTTGTTTTTGAGGAATCGGTCTTCCCCACCCTGGATGCCACCTCCGTGCCCACTGTCCTTGACATTTTCCCTGCTCCTGCAGCTGTCGCTCTGGTGGCTGCTGACTCTGATGACAGAGGGTCTGACACCAACGACTCCGACTCTGGTGACGACGCTGTTGACAACGATGATGGGTCTGCTCCTGATGACGACACACCTGCTACGGGGACCAGTCCTGCACCGTCCAGTGTCCCTCCTGCGCCTGCCACTCCTCCTCACTTGCCAGCTGCTGATGTGCCTGTTCCTGACCTAGCCACCCCCGTTATGCCTCCTCGTGCTCCTGCACCATCTGCTCCACTGCCTCGTGTGCGTGCTCAGTGCTCTGAATGCCGCACTCATAATGTTGGGCCCCCTGACTCTCCACCCTGGCATGGTGCCTCCTCTGTGTCACCAAGCCATCCTGTGCCTCCGGTCTGTCTCGTCGATGCTGATTACCCAGTTCCATGCCGTTCGCAGTGTGTCACCTGCCACCCCAACTGTTTCCGTGACAGTGCCTATGGCCCACATGAGTTCATGGACATCATTGGTGAGGGGGGGCAGTCAGATGAGGACAACATTTTTGTGACGCCTCGTGGCACACCTTCCATGTCATCCATACTCTCTCATGCCCTGTCACGTGATCCTATATCCCTAAAACAAGCACTATCTAGCCCAGACTCCGATGCATGGTGCACAGCCTGCGCCAAAGAGCTTTCCTCACTCGATAGACTCCAAACCTGGGACCTGGTAGATCCCCCGCTGGGACACAACATCGTGGGCAATAAATGGGTCTTCAAACACAAGGCAGATGGCCAATACAAAGCTCGCCTACTTGCCAAAGGTTTCACTCAAGTTCATGGGGTTGACTACAATGAAACATTCTCTCCAGTAGCTCACTTCGAGTCCCTACACACACTCCTGGCTATAGCAGCTCTAGAAGATTGGGAAGTACACTCCATGGACATCAAATCTGCATTCCTCAATGGTGATCTAGATGAAGAAATCTATATGGAACAGCCCCAGGGATTCATCATCCCTGGCTCTGAAGGAAAGGTCTGCAAACTCTCGAAAGTGATCTACGGTTTAAAGCAGGCATCACGGCAATGGCATCACAAAGTACATGGATCGTTGCTAAACCTCTCTTTCACCTGCACCTACTCAGATTCCGGCATATATGTTTCCACCTCTTCCTCCAAACTGCTTATCATTGTCCTCTATGTCGACGACATCACCATCCTTGGAGGCTCTCTATCTGAAGTTGAAGCTTGCAAAAAACAACTCCAAGTGCTGTTTCAAATGACGGACTTAGGGGAAATCAAGTCGTACCTCGGGCTCCACATCACTTGAGATAGACCTAACCGCTCACTGCAGATTGATCAGGAAGCATACATTAGCGATCTCCTTGATCGTTTCCACCTTGACGATTGTAATGCCACTCTCACCCCCTTACCCCCAGGATCTATGCCCACAAAGGCAGACAGTGATTATACTGCTGACCATTCACTCCGCTCAGAATATCAACAGTTGATTGGCTCCTTGTTATACGCTGCCATCGTCTCATGCCCTGACATC
>QLPN01005483.1:24879-44078 GCA_003314395.1 Albatrellus ellisii | reverse complement strand
AGTATTCAAACCATACCTGTAACTAATGATGTGAGAATCTTTAGCACTGGGGAACAGTACCAGGAATTGGCTGAAGACACTTATGACAAGTTTCTGCGCCCCATCAATGAAGCTATTGAAAAGCTTAAAACAATTCATCCCAACTGGGCTGACACACTCTGTTTGCCACCAGCCTTCAACACCGGGGTCTCCGAGTTTGTGAGTGGCTTTTCTCCGGTCTCGCTAGTCATGGCTGAAGAAGACCACCCTCAGGCCGCAAGCTCCCTCTCCCTACCACTTGGATCCAGTACACATACCTCTCACAGTAGCAGCAAATGGCCTCAGTCTCCAATTTTGGATGAACCTGTGGGTTTGGAGCCTATCACTGGTACTAGCCGCAGTGGCATGAGTGTTAAGAAACCCAAAGGGTGACACAGGTGAGTGAGTCTTCAGTGGACATCCTAACCAGCACATATGGGTTCCGCAGATGCTGCTTGTTCAGCTATCACCCTTTCTTGTTACGTCCCACACAATTAATTAGCTTCCCTTACAAGTTTTTAGCATAGTAGTATTGATATCAAATGTTTCCTAACCATCTCTAACTCGACTCTCGTCTACGCATAATTCTTCTCATAAATGTCATATTTAGATCATGTAATTTTATTGCTGCACGTACCTCAACATTGATATCTGTACCTTCAAGTTTAAGACAGCAATGTACTGGGACATCTAGAGTGAGGTCAGCATTGTGCCCAGTGCCACTTCGAGTTTCTTGTCTGGGTTGTAATGGATGACTTTCCCTAAGGGTTTACAGCCATTTGCAAGATGACTTACAAGTTCACCGCCCGCGACAACTTATTTTGGCATATTTACTCTGAACAAAGTGTGAGGCATGACACCAGTCTCTCATATTATCGAGGCCACTATTTAACTCTTGACATGTCTCTCCACACACATGCAACAGCAATCCTTTTTCTGTTGGCCTGGTGTCAAAGATCTCATTCAGGTTATCTTACTAGGTGAGAACTTGAACTTGTTACAGATTTGAGCTCTCCAAATATAGACAATTGCTGCTTGGCCATCAATGCAGGTGCTGGACACGTCGCCGTGGTTGTCGATGCACGCGCCCTGCGATGCTGCCACTGCCACTGCCAGTCCCAACCCGGCTCTATGGTCCAGCGTGGTCTCCTTTGCGGCACTGGCACACGACCTACGCTCGCTCGCTTGCGGCGAGACATGGAGTCGCCACTGCGTACTGCAGATCATAGACGTGCCGTCCCTGTGCACAGCGCAACCGTGCTGCGGTTGTGATGCCCCTGTGCTGCAGTGCTGTGGGACTGTGATATCTGTATATTGTGTGCGTGCCGCCAGGATCCTGCGGATGTAGAAATGGAGTAGGCGCATGGATGACACCAGATGACGCATGCGCGATTTTATCATCTGGTACATCAAGAATGATGTTGTAGTAAACATTTATCCTACATTTGATCGCTGTTGCGTTATTGACCTCATTATCTAGGGACTCCTTTCTGGTAGGCTAATAGTTATAGTTGGTGAGTAGGTCTGGACATCTAAAGTTGCAGTATTGATAATTGAGATGCATCTTGGAAGATCAATCACCAGTATGCACACCTCTCATCGAGGTTTACTTCATATTTATCACGTTTTTCTAGGACGGGATTTTCAGCAAACGATGCGTGACGCTTGCCAAGCTATGTAGTCAGACAGTCGACTATCCAAAGAGTGGTGTCCCCATTCCAATGCATATGATTCCTCGTGACCTCATGGATTATGAACCTGATTGGAAGAGGGCTGAGGAGCAGGATCTGCGGGACACCGACTACTACATAAGGCCGCAGACCACACCGAGGTGCCGCAGTCAGAACTGGGCTACCGGCCACAATCAAGGACGTGTGCAGAGGGATCAACGTCGGGTACTCTATAGATGTCATAAGCATCGCTGGTTGTAAAAAAGAATCAGTATTTTGTCTTCTATGATCTAGCCAAGATGCATGCCCATCTAGGCCACTGCCAGCAAGACAAGGTGCCATAGACCTTGTACCTAGCATGCAGTAGGGACAAGAAGCCTCAGTGTCTTATTTAGAGTGCTGAATAAAGAGCCTACCGCATGCTGGAAACACAAGGCAGTTTTTTAGATTGGGGAAAAAAGCAGAGTTTGTCCTTCGGTGGTTCGCCAATGGCATATAAACGTTGCACTGCAAACGATTAATCGGGGATCGCACATAGCATGGCAGAGAAAGCATGGCATGTCCTGGAAGGGTGACTGGGCTTCAGGATATGACACAAGCCACTTTGGCGCTTGGTCTGGTGACTCCTGTACATATGCTGCAGGCAGCGTCAGTATGGGTAGATGAGATGGACGACGATATCGAGGACATACCTCTCCTTGAGGGTTTCTACCATTTCCGGGTCGTCGACCTCCTGCAGGTAGGTCTGCCCCTCGTCCGCAACACCGACTAATTGGTAGCTGTTGGTATACGAGCCTGGTGTCTCATTTCTCGAAGGACGTTCATCACGCACTAAAGCACGCGTGGAAGAGGCTATGTGGCTGCTCTATGCGAGGCGATGGAAAGGAAACGGACGCACCATGAAGGTCTCGAAGTTCGGGCGCCACCATTGCGCAAGACGATCGCCGATCTCCCAGTCGTTGTCGACACCATGGGACGCGTTGAACTGGCGTGAGTCTGTCGGGGGCGCAAGACGTTCGTCTAGGCGGCGCTTAAGGCCGTCAATCTCGTCCTCACCCGGCTTTAGATAGTCTCCAGGCCTGGAAACGCCCCAGGGCATAAGATTAGAATAGCTTTGTGGCGACGCACAACTTGAAGAACGCATTGGCAATCTGAAGCATGAGGATGTGTGGGTGCCCGTGGTCGTGCACGATGAGGATGCCCTCAACCGTACGGCGCATGCCAAAATCCTCATAGTTTTTCTGCAGGCGCTGCAGACAGGCGGAACCGGAGGGGTCCTCCTCTGGCTGGGCCTCCTTCGTGCTGAACCCACCAGGGAGTATGGCATTAACAGGAAATACAAGGCAAAGGCCGAGACAGACCTGAAGGTAAAGTTGGAAAGGGGATACCTGCGACAAATGAGACGTAAATACGGCCACTTTTCTCGTACACGAGAAGCAGCAGAGCTCACAGGGCAATTGTGTTGGACATTGTGTTCGTTGATGGAAATGAACAGACCTCAACTGCGTGACACACACACGTGTGACAAGGGCGCACGTGGATTACAGCGGAAGTTATGCGGTGACATCATCGAGACACAAAGAGAGCGTGACTCTGCCCCACTCTTTTCCTGACCGTCATGTCGCCCGATCACCGTCAGTCCAGAGCCATGATCTCGGCCCAGGACCTGAATCTACTCACGAGATGGCTCCTCCCGGTCGCGCCGGGTAATGTCTCTTCTTCTCTCAGCATTACGCTTTGGTGGCTCACCCGTCGTTATAATAGCCTCCATCAACCCCCCACCTACGTCTCTGCGCACTCTACCTCCTCCGGTGGTCGTCTAGTCGTCCCCCACTCGCAGAATGATATTCGCGCCAGCACAATGGAAATTTCCAACATCCTCATTTCGCCCCCCAGCTCCTCGTACCAGCAATGACAGCAGCGACAGCGGGCGCAGGCAGCAACGGGAGCACCTTGACGCTTTCATCTTCCCGCGGCCTGGTAGCGCACGCTCGTCTCTCGTGCCCTCCTTCCACGCCCCGACGTCGCCGTCTGCAGCGTCTTCTTTGTCCGACCTCCTTGTCTCCACCTCCATCGAGTCAGCACAAGTCTTCTCCTCGTCCCCATCCGGAGGCCGCACTCCGCGTGTCCACGCCAATCCTGGCTCCATCCCGCCCTCGGGCCTGACTCTCCTGCTGGCACAGTACGATCAGGATGGTCCCAGGTCCGGCTCAACGACGCCTTCAGTGTCTCCTCGCGTGCCGTCCGACCGCCTGGCCTTGACCCAAGACACTGCCCTCGTGGATCACGGCGACGATGCACCTCACATACACACAGAACCGAAGCCGGACCCCTCATCATCTCCTGCGTCCTCGCGCTCCTCCTCTTTCGGCACCTCCGAGCACGCCACTCTTGACCAATGGCACAGATGACGTTGAAGCCGCATGCGCCGCGTACCTCACCGTGGGCGGCTCCAGTCCTGGAGCGCCGCGCCGTGCCATGTTCAGCCCTTCGCGTCTCAGGCGCTTGTGCCCGTCAAGTAAAAACGCCACATATATTTGCAGTCACATAAGCCTTGATCGCACCTCGCGAAGGATGCCGTATCGGCCTTGCCTGCCGCCGTGCTCGGTACGTTACTCAATGTCCTTGATGGTGTCTCCTGTGCGTGCGATGTTTTTCTCTCTATATGTGTCACGTGCTGATACTCGTGGGCGCAAGATGGAATGATTGTCTTTCCTGCTTCGGGCGTGTTCGCCAACTTTGGCGCTATGGGTGTATCGATGTTCTTTGTGTCGTACGTATTGTCTCTGCCTCTCGGTACTTGTACCCGGAGATGGCATCGTCACAGCTGATGCAACTTGACGTATCGTAGAACCGTCATTTCCCAGCTTGTATATTCCTGTGGTGCAAGTGGTTTCGCGGGCGCAAACGGCATTATGATGATCGAAGTTGTGGTGCGGGCTCTATTGCATACGTTCTCGGTCCGTCGTCGTTGAGAACTTCCCTAGCCCTTCTTCCATATCCTTGCTACACGCATTACGGCGGAGATCGGTGAAGAGCATCCCCGTGAGATTATAGCAACGACGCTGGTTGCGTTCGCGTTCTCGTCCGTACTCACAGGTGGGAAAGGTCTGGAGTTGGTGTGCACTTGGTACTGATCGTGATGCATTAGGCCTGACGTTCTTCCTCTTGGGCGTGTTCCGCTTGGGTGCTCTCATTGGGTTCTTCCCGCGGCATATTCTCATAGGATGCATTGGCAGAGTTGGGGGCTTTCTCATTATCACCAGGTACTTCCAGATTATTCCACCTCCACCCACTTACCTCATTTTCCTTGTATACAGATTGACGGTGAGCATACGCATGCCTGAAGATGACTTTATTTTATTGTTTGAGATGATCAAGTACTTTTTTGTCAATGCACACAACTTTGCCTTGTGGGCGCCAGGGTTCGTGCTAGCGGTAATTCTGAGACTGATCACGCACCGGTGGCACCATCAACTTATTCTGCCCATATGTCAGTCATCTTTCCATCTCACTGCACGTAATCACACGGATGTATTTTTCCCGCAGACTTTTTCGTGATACCAATCGTGTTCTACGTCGTAGTCGTGGTTGCACGCCTCGACCTTGGTGCGCTGCGGCGCGACGGGTGGCTCTTCGACGTCGCAGTGTCACAGGACTCCTGGTACCATTTCTATACGTACTTCGGTGAGCACGCCTTAACCCAGCCAAGAAAAAGTAGCTGACGAATCATTTGTGCAGATCTCTCCGCGACGCGGTTTGGGCCACTGTGGTTGACGCTGCCAACGCAATTTGCACTGTCGGTGTTGCCTCATTTGTTGAGGTTGGCTCTTTGCTTATGGCACTCAAAGGCTATTTATTAACATCTTGCATCCGCCACTGAATGCTCCTGCACTTGGTATGTCGCCAAAGAGTCTGTTGGGTGCCGTGTTAATTTGGTGACGGCGTAGCTGTGTCTCTGAATGAGGACGTAGATACGAATAAAGAGCTCGTCGCGCATGGATACTCGGATTTTGCTGCTGGTCTTCTTGGCACTGTGTACGCTTCCCTCAACGTCAATATCAACCCTCTCTCTCTCACATAACGTTCCAGACCGAATTACCTTGTGTATGTCAACACCCTCCTGTTCTACAGGGTCGGAGGCACGACGCGTGTAGCAGGTACCCTGCTAGCCGGCGCAACTGCATTGCTCTTGTTCATTGGGACAAGGCCTATCGCAATACATCCGTACGTTTGACCCCATCGTCGTCCGCTATGCTAACAACTAATGTAATGCGGCTAGCTGTCATGGTTGTCGGCGCGCTGATCTTTCTGCTCGGCATTGACCTCGTCAAGGAGGTACTCTGGGACACCAGGCATCGCATAAGCACGTGCGTATATATTGGCCATCCTACTCAGCATTGCGCCGCGTGCTCACAAGGCGAGAAACAGGTCTGAGTACATTACGATCGCCAGCATCATGGTCGCTATGACCGCCTGGGACTTTGTCATTGGTGTTCTGTTCGGAATTATCGCCAGCTGTATCCTTCTCCTTCTGCTCCATGAGCGGCGCTGTTCACTCACGTATTGGGCGATACAGGCTTGTTTTTTGTCGTGCAGAACTCTCGGCGCCGTAGCGTCCGGTGCATATACACGGGCGACACGGTCATGTCCACCGTGCGCAGACCGAGCGCGCACAGGGCCTTCATCCGCGATGTTTCGAAGCAAACTACGGTCCTCCGTCTACAGGGTGCGTCTGACTTGATTCTGCCCGCTCGCATGCTTATACTCTCGCGGCCGCGCAGGTTTCCTGTTCTTTGGGACGATCACGCAGGTTGAGGAGACAATCCGTGCTTTTGTTGAGGGTGAACGTTGGCATCGCTCGCCCATCCGGTTCCTCGTGATTGACTTCGTGCTCGTTGGGGGTGTGGATCTGTGCGGCATCACGCCTGGCGGAAACATTGATCTCGCGCTGCGTAGCGTCGGCCTTTTCGAGCTCGACCGCGTTGAGCTGTTCGAGACGATGAACGACGAGATGGAGTGTGCGTTGTGCATGCATACTATGTGGGACAAACACTGACTGATGCGCGTCCACAGGGACGGAGAACGTATATCTCCGTGCGTGGTTTTTATCGCACCATGCAGAGACGAAACTGGTCGGTACGTCGCATCGTATCTGTTGATGCTGTCATTCGCTCAATTCGGCTGAGCAGCATTTCCTGGACCACATCGAGGATTCGTGCTCGACCTACGAGACTCTCCAATTAACTCACCGCGCCGCTCGCAGCTACGCGACGTCGGGCGGCATACGATTGCCTTCAGTATGTCTGCACGTTACTCCGTACGAGCAGCGCTCATACTTCGGTGCCTTACAGAATCATCCCCCGCCGGCGCCGACACTCTTGCGCAGGCGTTCTCGTCATTCGGCACGATTGACCGGCAGCGCTTCCAGCCGTTGTTGGCATACCTGGAGCGGGTCTGCGTGCCGACAAGCCGGGTGCTATGGCAGTACGGCGACCAGCCGGATGGACTGTACATCATTGAGGCGGGAGTGCTACGTGCGTTGTATACATTCGCGGAGCATGCGCCGCGCACGGAGGAGAGTATGGTGCCTGGTACGCTCGCGGGCGAGTTGTCTGCGCTGTCCGGGCTGGAGCGAAACGCAACGGTCGTGGTGGAGAGCGCGTCACGCACATAACGCACGGACAGCGTGCTTCTGAGGGAGAGCGACGACCCGCAAGGTATGTACGATATGCACGTTGCACGTGTTGGATCGTATATTAATAGGGTGGTACAGCTCCACACGTGGTTGGAACGGGGTCGTTCATGAATCCGGATACGACCCGCATCGTCGCGAAACGGATCGTGCTGTCCGGACATCCCTTTGAGAAGAAGACAGCGACGATCCGATACATGTTCTTCGATCCCGGTACGCATCCGTGCTCGGCCTTGCTTCTATTCGCTCACGCCGTGTTATCAGACGACGTCCTCTACTTCAAGCCCATTCAATTGCACACCAAGTACGGACGCACAGGCCACATCCACGCCTCGCTTGGCACCCATGGCTATTTCAAGGCCCACCCCCATCAACCAGATGGACACCGTGTGCATGTCATTGTACAAGCGGGTATATCCGCGGTGGTGTGAGCTTTGGAAGGCCCGAAGTGGTGCACTAATGCCATGGAAGAATGACATCATAGTCAGTTGGGGTGTGACGATCCAATGACATGTGGGCTTGTCCGTCACAATATCCTTATCGCATGCTGATATGATCTGCAGCATCTTCATAATACCACGAACCCCACAGAGTGGTATATATGGATTCATCAACAAGATCTGATTATAGCAAGCGCGCGAGTGGTGTGTATGACATGAATGCAGTGTGTGACTAACAGATTGCTCGATATGTATGGGACGACAAGATTGGGTGGGAAGATAAGTGTATGTGCAAGAATGTCCATCATAGTGACGTGTGTGTAGTCCGAAAGTGCTACGCTGAAACCCCAGATGCAACCCGTCGACGTCCATGCAGCCCCTGCAGAAGCATCCAATTTCGATCACCTACTTGGGAGCACACCCTGCGCCACATCGCAGCAGCGGATTATAGTCCGGGTTCTTGTTCCGGCGCAGTCCACGGTTGGATTTCTCAGGGAAATTACACTTATAGCCCTTCTTTGCACATTGCCTAGAAGAGGGGATGTCAGCAATTGTACACACCCCCTGTCATCACAGCAGCCTACAGCCTCAAAATAGCTGCAGCCACGTTGGTGTCCGGATCTCATATATAAAGGCGCACGCAGCCCGTGAGGCTCCCCTCAACGTAACAACACCCAACCCATGAGCATACAGAAACAGATCCAACTCACTTGCACGTCCTATCAGTGCTGCTCGGATCCACCGGCCTGCACGCGATCTTCCGCGACCTGCAGAAGAAGCAGGCTAGCCGCTGCACAGTTGTCACCGTGCGCTTCCGCAGCCGCCGCACGACGCTGCCCGTGTGGTCGATCCCGAGCTCCACAGGCTCGAGTACATTGATCCATGCGCGTGCCTTGGACGCTGACCACGCGTAGGGCGCGGGCGCTGAGAGTGGCTCAAAGCGGCTGTCGCGGCGCATGGTCCGCTGCACCCCTGAGCTCTTGCGCCGCGGCTTCGGCGCTGCACGTGTAGCTTTGGCCGCGCGTTTCCTGACAGGAAGGGGAGCATGCTCAGGCCCCAGCTTGTGCGGCACCCTGTGCACTGCGGCACCTGAGGGGCCAGCAGCATTGGCACTGCTGACCCCGCCTGTCAGTATGTGACAGTCGTCACATGAACAGGGCTCTGTACTCGATGACGACGACGACACAACAATCTGTAACAAATACATGTGAGTTTCCTTATGCATTCCTGTGCAACACTGTTCTTACGACTGGGGCAGGGGGAGGGCTGGGCAGGGGCGCGTATACAAATCCGTGCAGATCGAGCTGGAAAATGTCATCAAGTCAGCACATGAGTCTAAGAAACATGAAAGGTGAGCACATACCTCGTGCACCAGAGGCAGACTATGGCTCTCCAGACCATGACTCAGGGCTTCCTGGCCGGTACCCGGCATGTATGATGCTGCCACTGCATATGGTGGCGTTGCGAGGATGGCCGGCGGGTACTCAGGTAACCTCGGGGTCGGCGCAAGGATGGGGCATGGCGATGGGGCAGGCGGGAGCTGCGTGTCTGGCAAGCATTGCGCCAGCTCACTTAGGGGCTGGGCCCCATCCAGAACCAGATGATGCTGGTCCGTGGCAGGATAGCTCCCGTACGCCACAGTGGCTGGTGGGAGGTGGGTGGACAGTGGACCCTGCTGGCTATAGTCTGGCACTGCACACTCCAGCGCCGCATAGTGCGGCACCGTGTATTCTGGTACAGTGTAGACTGGGTATTCCACCTGCTAACACATACATGAATAAGCTAACCTCAAATCTCAGTCAGTCATACTCACCCCATCCCCATAAGCTTCCGAGCCCTCTCCTTCCACCGTGTTGACCCTAGTCAGATACCCATGGCCCTCACCATACTGCACCATACCTTGATCCACGCCATGTGGCTCATAGCATGCAGTCAGGTCTTGTCCGCTGTACATGTGCTCGTTGGCGTCGGCAGAGGGGACAGGCTGGGCTGTGTAGTACGACGAGGTGGGCCAGGTGGTGCAGTGAGTCGTCTCGTGCTGGCTCCTGTAGTACAAAGCCTCTGCCTGGGAGGCAGAGTAGGCTTCGGGCTCGGGCATGTCGTAGGTGGCCGGGGCCTCCTGCTGTAGGGTGTAGCATGGGGCCTGGGGCTGTGGGGCATAGCAAGGGCCCTCAGACGGAGGTGGGTAGTAGGGGGTGCTGGGCTCTGGTGCATTGTAGGGGGTTTGGGGCTGCAGGGTGTAGTAGGTGTTGGGCTTGGGCACATAGTAGGGGGTTTGGGGCTGTGGTGCATAGTAGGAGGTTTCAGGCTGCAGTGCATAGTGGGGAGTCTCTTGCTGGACTGTGCATTCAGTGCTGTACTCGTACGACTCGGCATAGTCGTACTCATCGTACGAGTACGCCTCTTGATTGGCAGCATAGTTTGATGACCCCGGTTGCATTGTTGGGAAGATAAGTGAGGTAATTTCGTAGGTCACAAGACTTCAAGTAGCGTAGAGAACCGGAGCCGTGTGCGGACGGAGGGCATGTGTGCTTGGTGTTGTCAAGGACGGCATACCTTTATAGATTCAAGGTCGAGAGCCACGATCTGGAATCAGATATATGACTATATAGAGCCCACCTGGCGCACAACACACAGCGCCATTTGCTTGCTCTATACAAACATGCTCATTCGATCTAGCCACGAGCGCGAACTTGAAGGTCCCAATTTATGAGCGAGCTGTTGTATCATTTCGAGGGAGGGTCCACAACAGCTGCATCTATCATTAGCACACCCAATTGCAACATATGAGTATCATAAGCCCGTTGGCGTGAATCCGCAGGACACACAACTCCGGAGGTCCAAGTGTAAGCTCTGCGTGTTGCATCGCAGAGCTTGGACGGGGACGTGGGCATGGCGTCGTCCGCACTCATTGACATGCATATCGCCGCTGGGGAGCAACGTGCCCCTGCAACCCTCGGGCCCCCTGAATCAATGTCCAGCGCTATAGAAAGGGTCCAGGCGATACGCACAGGCGAGCGACATCTCACGTACGACGGGGTTGGGCAGGTGGACGTAAACCAGGCGTGAGCTAGTAATTATTGGGACGGGAGACCAGTGACGCTGGGTTCCCATACCTTGGCTGTCTCCGAGAGCTGTTCCCGTGCATACGCGAAGTGTACGCGACTGTACGCGACCGTACGCGACTGTACGCGACTGTACGCGGTGTTTGTATGTACACAGTGTCCCCGACGTTGTAGGGACACCTCCCGTTTTTACCGATGAGGGCCAAAGCCTGGAACTCTCAATCGGTCTATTCTCATCTGGTTCCAGAGACCAGAGAGACCGCAACCCGTCCACCCGCACCACGGGGGCGGCGCAAATCGGCCGCACGGAGCATTCTTTGCGCATCAAGCCATTTTCACACTTTCGCGACTGTACACGTTGCGCGACCATTGAGCTTGCTCCATTTTCGCGCTACCAGCGCATGCACGCGTACAAGCACGCCCAAAAGGCATTGACTATGCCGTTGGTGGAAGCCGTCATGACTGTCCCAACTGATAACCTGCTTCGGCTTCTTAACCGACGGGGCACTCTACGTACGCGGTCATAAAAAAAGCCTCAGGTGGTTCCACCGTCAAGTGCGGGTCGCCGACGACCGTGTGGCTGCGGCTGCTTCATAGATCACGTCGATCCACTGGTCCCAGCGGTCAGCCGACACGCTGCTAAGCAAGCCCGTCGTGGAGCTCGCAGAGCCTGAGCACACATAAATAAACTCCCGACGGAAATCCACTAGTCGCGGCGGCGGCCAAGCGCTGAGCCTCAGATAGCAGAAGGCCATGGATCCGGGGCCAGAAACGTTGTGTTGGGCCACATGACCTTCTGTAGACAAGAGTAAGCAAGCCGCACAGGCGACGCACGACAGATATAGGTTAGTTTCCTATTTTCTCTCCAATCATCCATCACAACAACCTTCTGCAGACCACTGCAGCATGTCGCAGGCAAACGAAGCGTAAGGCATAGCGCCGTCTATCGTCATCATAGATAAAGGTATCAATCGCTCCGCCGAGGACGGAACACATCATTGGTTGGGAGGCACAAACACGCGCTCCCAAAAATCTGTGCCCGCATCGCTGTCCTCCGCCGGCGATGCTTGCCCATCAATGTCAGCGCAGCAGCCCATTCGATCGCATGGTGGAGCCCCGCCACCTTTGTCCCCTGCCCCTTCAAAAACCCCACCACCTCCCGCGCACTTCTCCAGCCCGTCGGCTCTGGGGGCAGCCCTTCCCCGCACACCGGGCACGCGTGCAGAGCCAGCCAGTCGCGCAGAACGTTTGTGGTCTGCCCACGGGTGGTGCAGGCCCCGTCAATCAGAATTGAGATTGGCCTACGCACACACACACAACCGCACAGACGGCGGGCGCCAGCCCGCAACCCGACGACTGGCCGGGTGTCCATTCACGTAAACCTCCACGAGACCCGCGCGATGCTCCTTCCCGATAGCGCGGCAGAGATCACGCCTGCGACCGCAGCCACCATGCCTGCGTATTTCCTCCGCGCAGCCCGCTTATCGCGCAGGGTACTGGGGACCGGCACACACCGCACCACGGTCAGCGTCCACAAACCAAATTACAATCTGCAGGTCATCGACTGGGGCGTAGCTCCGAGTGGTCTCCACCGCCTTGATTGCCGCAGCGAGCGTGCCATTCATAGACGGCCATTGGTCCTCCATATACGTCCCAAGCATCCCAGGCTACTGCCATCGTCGTGTCATCGCCAACCCCTCGAATGGAAAGCCAGGCATTCACATCGATTGGCCAGTGCAACTCTGATTATGTCTAGGTTATATGAAGCCATGGAGTCACATTTATTAACTACTGCTAGATTATTACAGGTACACGGCTAATAATTGCCGGGTCAAAGCTGTAGTGGCAACGGGGATGCGAGGGTATCCGTAGACATGTATGCAAAGAAGCTCACACAGGACGGGAACGAACAACACCAACAAGGGAAAAGGCCGATACGTAACTCTGGGGTGCGGGAGCCTTGCATTGAACACAAAAATAAGTCCGGACAGGAGTTCAGACCTAACAGATTACGGTGGGTGATCGATGGAAGCAGTTCGAGAACGAAGAACACGAACCAGGTTAAGTTCCAACGTCCAAACTCTGCGCGCCCACAGCTTGACAAGCTTCGGTGTCTTTCCAGCTTCCGCCAGATCCACCTCTATTCCATCCCACCAACACTTGCGCTGGCCGAAAGGCATGAGCACCGTGGATCAATGGATGACGTAAGAACGTACAGCAGGCTTTCGCCAGAACAAAAGCAGCTTCTGTGTGGTCGCCATCTGATTGTAGTCAAGGGTGACTTGGCCGCAGGAGGAAGGAGCCAGGTGCACTATGCCTGTCTTGAGAAGCACAAGAGCAATGGACGAGGTGCAACACCGCGAAGGCTCCAAGGCACGATAGCCCCACTCGTCGTCACGGTCAAAACCGCTAGCGGGAACGGTCAGGATGGCTGGCAACGCGGCCTGTGCCTCATGCGCGACATGTCAATGAGGTGCTGCTCGGCCATGTTGTCTTCTTTATTCACGTTGCGTTGGAGGGCGGTGAAGATGTTGCGCTTGTTGAGAAGGTACCGGCCGCAGACTCGTTTGAGCTTGAGGAGATTGCTGTTGGCGATGCCATTCGCATCAGTAGAGGCAACGCCACTCTAGGGGGGGATGGAAAAGTACTTGAGCTCCTCGCGGAGGACGATGATGGCCTGCTTGGTGAGGAGGGGGTTCTGGCTGGGGGGGACGTCGAACGTGGGAGAAGTGTCAACAAGGTACTGCTGGGCCGCATAGAGACCGGGGGCAGAGTCTGATCCGTAGAACACATCGGATGTATGAGAAGTAGTCAGGGTCAAATTGGGAAGGAATAAAAATATGGAGAAAAAGATGTACGTCCACGCCGTAGAGCTCCTCCTCCTCCGAGTTTTCTCCAGCATCGGACAAGGAGATGGAGGAGGCGAGTGAGGAGGGGGGGCTGGAGGGAGGCATGGGGGGAGGACTGGGAGACCTGGGAGACCTGGGTGATGGGCAAGTGGAAGAGCAGGAGCGGGCAGGCTGGAATCCCACGGGGCACACAAGGCCTTTTTCAAGCATCTGCTCTCCCTCCTCTTCTCCTCATCTCTACTATGATTCCGCCCGTCTTCTTCCCCCTCGTCCCCCACCAAGATGTCGCTACTCTCGTCCTCATCGAAAACTCGGCAGAGATGGTCCCCCGCTGGCCTATTCTCCGAAGTTACTACCTCCCCATCCTCCTCGGCACCATGCGTCTGTCCAATCCAGTCGTCTCTGTTCGTCTCCACACCCCTCGTTCCCCGCTCTCCCTTACTCTTTTTGCCTATAGATCCAGGTCCTTTGGCTCACCAGCTCCCCCGTAGACCCTGTCGACGACACCCCACCGCCAAACGGGTCCAGACAGTTCAATGAGCTTCCCGACCTGTCCTTCGATACCCGAGAGAATAACAGGGTCTCCCTTGGCACGCTGCATCGCGGCGTGGAGGCACGCTCTTGCCACTTGGCAGTCTATCCGTTTGTACTCATCTTGACCCCAGCTCCTCGTTTCCTCCTCCGCGGACACCCCCACAACCCGCCATCTCTTTGTCATAGCCGCGTCCAGCCCCTCGGACGAAATCGATGGCGTCCACGACGTCGCTAGCCCCCACAGCACACGCGCTGCATGGGACGCTCTGGGCTTCAGGTTGTCTCAGGTGATCCCATGCTTGTGTCTGCAGTACGATGCCCCTGCTCGCGCTGACAACGTTGTCGATCTCTATCAGGAGCAGATCCACCTGCACATGATCGTCAACCCCAAGCGCAAGCCCGATAGATTGGTTGATCTCTTCTACCATACCGTTAGGCCCCACAATCTCTCTATCCTCTTTGTCACTGATCTCGTGTCGTACCAGCTGCGCCTGCAACAATTGGAAGAGTGCCCGCTATGGTTCCCCGTGCACCACGTCGACTATCATGTCCACATATCTTTTCGTGGCCACCGATTTATAAGCGGTATAGCCTTTCTGATCGCAATCAAAGATCAGTTACCTATCCATCACCTTTTATCGTACAGGCTCAAATTTTTATCCGAAAGCTCCTGATTCCACTGAAAGTCCACGTACACGCCTGCCTCTTCCCCGCAGCAACAGCTACCCGCCGATTTCCGGAAGCTCGCGATCGTCATCACGACCCTCAGGGCCCACATGCCACGACTCTGAGCCGCAGCGTCCGAGCCTCGTCAAGCATCTACAAAAGATCCATGGGCTCACAGAGAAGCGTTCGTATGGCCTGCAGTCCACGCGCCAGCCGTTCATTCGCGATGATAGCGCTGAGATTCTGATCTCACACCACACCGGTGTCGACGTGTCAGGACCCAGCTCCTCGACACGCACTGTCCCCCTGCGGCGGACGCGGCGCACCAGTGGCGTGTTCGCTACCAAAAGGATCGTGGAGCCGCCTCTGAGTCAGCGCTCGCGGAAGTCCTCCGTCCACTTCTCCGCACACCCACGTGTCCCCTCGTCGGACTCTGACTCCTCCGCGTCCGCATCCTCGTCGATATCCGTATCTCCGCTTAACGCGCTCTCGCCCATCGTCCCGCACCCGTTACATGTCCCCATGCAGGCTGAGCCACCCACACTCACGAACGTGCCTGAGGCTGTGTACCCATCCGCGCCGTCTGCAGATACCATATCTCCTACCGCACCCGTGTGGATGACAAGCCCGCACTCGCTTACGTCATGCCCCGGCCCGCATATCGACAATGTACCCACAAGTGCCCTTGCTGCCGCAGCACCCTCGCCACTATACCAGGAATACCCCGTCACCATCTCCTATGACATGACGTACCCCCCACCGCAATGGCCGCCGCCGCCCTCACACACACGGGTGTCGCTGGATGACGGCAATAAGCCATTCATCTTCTATCCCGAGTACGAGGCGTCGTTGGCAATCAATCTGGCGCCCGCCACGCACTTCGCACCCTCTGGGTACAGTGGGTATTCTAGCGTGCACAACATGTGGATACCACAGGGCGCGGAGTACTCGCACATGCCCAATCCCACGGCATCTGCCGGGCTACAGAGTAGCAGTACGTATGCACCCAATCCCGCGGTGTCAACAGGGCTGCAGCGCGGCAGCACACATGCACAAAATTCTACAGTGTCGGCCGGGACGCAGCTCGGGAGCCCACACGTGCCCCATCCTGCGATGCAATTCGGCAGCACGCATGCGCCTAATCCTGTGGTGTCGGCCGGGACGCAGCGCGGCAGCACACACATGCCCACAATTGACACGGGGTCGTATGTCCCGTTTGAGCAGACCCCGTCGCTGAGACACATGTTGTATCGATTTTTTTAATTACTTTTCTTTGGTATGGTTTTCAGACTCAGACTTGGATACGTAGTGCGGTTGTTGCTCCACTAGTACCGTAGCGTTCGTTGTACTTGCAGTCATGGATTTTCTTTCTGCACTGCTGGGGCCCGGGTCATCCACGATCTCGTTATCGTCGCGTCGGAGCGAGTAGAGGCGTGCGTTCCTGACAGACCAGCGTCTGCGCTTCACTCGGGGTTCTACCGGCGTTTATGTCCTGTCGTCCAATATCGCCAAAATATGGAACCCGTATCCAATAAATATATATATATATCTGAAAATCCCAACTCCGCACAACAAAGTGCGCGCGTGTCAAATCGAAGGAAAAATAAATAATATATCATCACGCGCAGAGCCCCAGCTCGACCTCTATTGCCTCCACCGTCTCCTCCCCACCAGCACGTCCCCCGCGCTGCCTTCCACTCGCGCCCACACCCACCGTGCCCGGCAGCCACACCCGGGCCAGGTGCTCCACCGCCTGCAGGAACGTAAACGCGCCGCCCGCGACGACGACACGCGCCGGCGGCGTCGACAGCGCGAGGTCCGCGACCTGTACGAATACAGGGTAGGTGGGGTATTGCCACGGCAGCGCGCGCCCCCCTGGCCCGTCGATCGGCGCGTACAGGAAGCGGTTCGAGTTGAGCCGCCGGAAGGCCGTGAGGTCGGTCGCTTCCCCGCGCCTGCGCGGCCCGTGGATGAAGGGCGGGTGGACTGTGGGGTGGATGGGCGTGGGCGTCGAGGGAGGGAGGGAGGGGACTCACTGGTCGTCACGGCAACGCTGGGGTGCTCACGCGCGAACGCGCGGATCTCTTGCTCGGCGAGCTTCTTGGCAACGGAGTATGGCGTGAGAGCCCCGCAGTTGGGGGCAAAGGCGTCCTCGTAGGTCAGTGGATTCCAGTCTGTGTGTGTACACGTCAGCAGGGGGGGCCGAGGGTGCCTGAGGGAGGGGGGAGGGCACGCACCCTGCTCGGTGATGACGGTGTTGGTCCAGAGGTCCTCGTATTTGGCCATGGTAACGAGGCTGCTGGTCACCACTATCTTCACACTGGCACGCAGGGTGTGCCGCAATACGTTCTTAGTGCTGGAGACGGTACCCTGCGGTCTCCCCGGTCAGTGTCATTTATGAGATGTGCGTGTGTGGATCGGTCGATCACCTCGAGCAGCTCTTCAGGTGTGCCGGACAGGGGTGTCCCTGTGTGGACCACAGCGTCCACGCCTGGTCATGGGCGCGTCAGCACTAGCGCCGGCAACGGGTTCTGCATATCGCGTTCACCGATGAAGGCGTCTGTAGAGTCGCACTTTGCCAGATCGTTGATGATGGCGAGCTGGAAGCGGCTACTGTATGGCGCGAAGCCAGCCTTGACGTGCGGGGCCTTGCCAACACGCGCTGTGCTGTAGATATTTCGATATGGATGTGGGCGAGCAGCACCCCAAACAGGCGACGACGGTGCACCTACCCTCATACATGGTACCCACTGTCAAGCAGCTGGGTGGCGACGTGTGAGCCGAGAAATCCAGATACGCCAGTGACCTGTTGCAGCGGTTCGACAGCGCAGCACGTGAGGTTTCTGGTATGCACGTACCAGAATTAAAGGCATGTCTGCACAATGCCCCCCATGCATTTATACACCGCCGTCGCGGCGTTCTCATGCCCGCTGCGCGCCAGGCCAAGATCCGAACAGGCAAGTTATTCCGAGCCGTTCGCACGAATGATGATAAGGCTGCGGCCGGTGACGAGGTGGTATGTTGGATGCAACGGACGCTACTTTGGAAAATACCCTCTTCCCGTTCAGCAGCGTGGGCGGGACAGACGCAGCCCAAATATAGATCGCGTTTCTTAACGGGCTTCTCGCACCCAAGGCTACGGTGCAAACCGGCTCCAACCGTCTCGCGCCGCAATTCAACACGCATCCTGCAATTCAACACCTGCAGTGCAGTTAATATGTCGGGACGAACCGGGCTCGATAGCTGGAGATCCCTGCACGCGCTCCGATATATAAGATGCTTCTCTCCACCAGGCTGTAGCTGCCAGACAAGAAGGTTAGGTATGGCTACAGCTGTTAGGATGCTTTTAGTCCTTTCATTTTATGTTCCTTTAAGTCCTTTCATTTTATGTTCCTTTTTACTTTATATCTCTTTTATGTGTCTCTTGATGATCTGATAAGATAAGATCTTTATCTTATCATATCTCATTTACTGTCATTGCAGGCTCTGTCTGGTCCGAATGCTGACTCCTGGAGTTCTGCATGCAAAGAATAACTCACCTCATTCAGAGACCTCCACACATGGGTCCTTGTGGATCTTCCTCCAGGACACAATTTAGTGGGAAATAAATGGGTGTTCAAGCAGAAAGCAGATGGATGATACAAGGCATGCCTTGTCACAAAAGGGTATACTCAGGTGCACAGCATTGACTACACCAAAATGTTTTCACCAGTTGCCCATTTTGAATCACTTTGCACCCTCTTAGCTATTGTTGCCCTTGAAGACTGGGAAGTCCATTCCATGGATGTCAAGACTGCCCTCCTCAATGGTGACTTGGACAAAGAAATATACATGGAGCAGCCCCATGGCTTTGTCATTCCTGGAATGGAAGGGAAGGTGTGTTGACTTTCCAAAGCCATTTATGGTTTAAAACAAGCATCTTGGCAATGGCACCACAAAATGCATGGCTCTCTCCTGAATCTCTCCTTCACCTGCACTCTCTCTGATTCAGGAATATACATATTGACCTCCTCATCTAAACCACTCATCATAACTAATAATAGAATGGGCAGATTGGATATTGAGTGACATATGCATCATCAGCTGATAAAGATGAACAAGTAGAATGCATGACCATGAGAATTGCTGATGAGCATCACGTGCACGTAATGCCGGAAAATGACCATCAGCGACATCAGGCGAACACAGTGACATTAACGCGCCGCACACGAAAATCATCCACAGTCGCTATAATCGCGCATTCACGCAGGTGTCAGAAAACA
>QLPN01005483.1:0-24720 GCA_003314395.1 Albatrellus ellisii | reverse complement strand
CTCCACTTCATTTCAAATATCCCTATGATCGACCCTACACTGTAAATTTTCTGTTGTGTTTTGTTGTGCTCCAGTCTTGGAGCTAGGCTTGTATTTAGATAGCACATCATCTGTCGAAAAAGACGAGATTCCCCCTGCCCTCGATTGGACTTCTTCTCCCGTCCAAGTCGATAATCAAAAAAAGGCAAATATCAACCTTCCCTCCGCGTGCCTTATTATCAAGAAAAGTGCGCATTTCCCCGTAAGCCGCATCTATCATTGCGTTGTGTAGTGTTCTCCATTGCGTTCTCCATTGCGTTCTCCATTGCGTTGCGCTGTGTTGCATTCCCCACTGCGTCGCATTTTGTTTTCACTACATTGGATTCTCTATCGTGCTCTCTATTGCTTTATTTTGTATCCGCCCTATCGTGCCATATCATCAGTTTATTACCCAAGTCGCGTTCATCTAGTAACTCTAGTCGAATCGCACTATCGCCCCTATCGCCCTTAACTACTAATACTCTCTACTTTGGTGTCTAGGGAACTTTACAGCTCGCACCCTCCAGCAATTGCTGTGGTTGTGGTTGCTTTCCCCTCTCAGCCCAACACAGTGCAAATCATCACTTCAATAGATCAGGAGTGATTGTAGGATCTATAGTAATAGAAGTGTAAGAAAATAGAAGAAAATAGAGAGAAAAATAGGGAAAATAATAGTGGCCTGACAAATACCCCCTTCTTAAGGTGAGATGTCTCAATGAGCAAAAAATGGAGATGAACAAGCATGGCAAATATCTTCTTCACCTTCCATAGATTTGAAAGGAATGCCAGCAAAGAGTGATGGTGAGAGAGGAATGATGGATGAAGACTTGGGTAATTCTTTCAAGTCTTTGTATGATTTGGGAGTAGGAATTCCATCATCGTCTTCATCTGTAGAGTCATCTTCATCTTCAATAATGCCAAAAGGTATTTCCTCATATCCTTCATCAAGAACTGGTGGAATGGATGGAGGTGTTTCTTCATGAAGTTGTCAAGTGTAATGTGGTTGAGCCATCATCTCTGGTGAATATTCCATCTGGTAAATGGCTACCAAATGTATTGCTTGAGGATTCTCTTTGTGGTACCTCTTGAGCATATCAGGAACATCTTCCATCAATACTGAAGCAGGTTCCCAAGAATTTTCCTCTGCAGGGTAGTCCTTCCATTTGACCAGATATTGAACTTTACCTCAAGATAGATGACTATTGAGAATTTCTTTGACTTCATATTCTTCAACACCATTCTTGATGATAGGAGGAGGAGGAGGGCAAATTTCTTGTTCGACAATAATGTCCTTGATGAAGGGACGAAGTTTGACCACATGGAAGACAGGATGAATCTTCATCATCTTTGAAAGTTTGAGTCGATATGCATTGTTTGAAAGTACTTCAAGTATTTCATATGGTCCTAGACATTTATGATCCAATTTCTTCATTGGTCTGCCTGTGTCAATATTGGTGGCTTCAAGCCAAACTTTATCTCCAATGGCATAGATGGGAGTTTTGCCATGATGTTTATCATCAAACTTCTTCATATCCTCTGCTGCTTTCTTCAATGATATCTCTGCCTCTTCTCTGATACATTTGAGCCCTGCTAAAAACTGATCCATGGAATCAATTCTGGTAGATGTATGAGGTTCATGGCCCATTTGTGGATCTTGTCCATAATTCAGCATAAATGGTGAATATTTTGTTGCTGAATGAATGTGATTATTGTATGTGAATTTGGCCATAGGCAACCAACTAGCCCAGTTGTTTTGTTGATGATTTATGAAAATGTGGAAATATTGCTCAATTTCTTGATTGATCCTCTCTGTTTGACCATCTGTTTGAGGATGATATGCTGTGGACATAGCAGTTTGAATTCCCAATAAATGATTCAATTCACACATGACTTGTGATGCAAATTGAGGTCCTCTGTCTGATAACACTTTTTCTGGAAGACCATGATGTTTCCAAACATGATCTCTCATAAGATGTGCCATTCCTTCTGCTGTAATGGTTTCTGTTGTAGGAATAGCATGAATCATTTTTGTGAAATGATCCATGACCATGAGAATAGAAACATTGCCTTGGCTTTCAGGCAACTTGACGATAAGATCTGTGGAGATGATCTGCCAAGGACATGAGGGGATTTTGTTAGGTGTTAACTCTCCTTGTGGTTTCATAGGGAAAGTCTTTGTCCTCTGGCATAAATCACATCCTTTGACATATTTTTCCACATATGATGCCATATTTGGGAACCAGAAATGTTGTTGAACCATTTCCAGAGTTTTCTTGTAACCCAGATGTCCTGCAAGGGGTGAATTGTGGCAGGTTTTCATCAATTCAGTGTACATTGTTTCTGGAACGTAGAGTTTCCCATTGTAGAAAAGTGTCTTCTTTTCATCTTCATTCCATCATGTGAACATTGCAATTTTCCTCAAGTCTGCATCCAACTTGTCCCAGACAATATAATTGTGGTCTTCTTTCTGCACATCCATGATTCTTTTTAAAATGGGAGGGCTGAGTGCTGCAAGGGAAATTTTGTGTTTGAAAAATTCCGGTTTGAGCAAGATGATGTTTTTGTTGTCATCTTCTACCCCCTTCTTATGGTCCAAACGTCTTGAGAGGAGATCGGGGTGAACATTGGTCGTGCCAGGTTTGTGGACCATATCGATCTGGAATCTAGACAAATAAAGAGCCCAATGAGCTTGACAATGATTGAGTTTCTGGGCTGTCATGAAGTATTCCAAATTCTTGTGGTCAGAGATGACTTGAACAGGGTGAATGGAACCTTCAAGATAATGACACCATGCTTTGAGAGCTTGAATGATGGCCAACATCTCCTTGTTGTATATGTTGTAGTTATGCTCAGCAGGTGACAAACCTTTACTGAGGTAAGCAACAGGGTGCCACTTGTTATCTTGCTGAAGCTGTGAAAGGACTGCACCAGTAGCATAACCAGAACTATCCACTTTGACTCTGAATGGATACTGCTCATCTGGAAAGACTAAAACTGGTTCAGAACACACAGCATCTTGTAGATGAGTGAATGCCAACTGCTGTTCATCTTGCCAGTGCCACTTGATGTCTTTCTGCATAAGTTCATTCAAGGGTTTAGTGATATGGGAGAACCCAAGAACAAACCTTTGATAAAAGTTGCAGAAACCCAAAAATGAGTGGATGTTGTGAAGGTTCTGTAGAACTGGCCAGTCTTTGATATCCTGTACCTTGGCTGGATCCATAGCAATCTTGTCAAAAGAAATCTTCAGGCCAAGGAAATCAATTGACATCTGTTCAAACTCACATTTCTCCGGTTTGAGATAAAGTTTGTTATCTGCGAGTATTTGAAGGACTTCTTGTGTGACCTTTCAATGTTCCTCCAATGTTGCTGTGAAAATCAAGATGTCATCCATATAAACCACTATGACTCCATGAGAAATGAGACCGTGGAACAAGTGGTTCATCATCATTTGAAAGGTAGCAGGACCATTACAAAGACCAAAGAACATGACAAGAGGTTTGAATAAACCTTTGTTAGTGACAAAGGCAGCTTTCCATTCATCACCATCTTTGATCCTGACATTGTTGTAACCCCAACAGACACCCATCTTGGTAAAATATTGCGCTCCATGAAGATGATCAATCAATTCTGAAATGAGAGGAAGTGGATAACTATTTTTGATTGTCATATCATTGAGCTTGCGATAATCTTGAACTGGTCAAAGATCTCCAGATTTCTTTTTGATAAAAAAGAAAGGTGATGCCATAGGAGATTTCGAAGGATGAATATGACCACTTTTTAAGTTCTCTTCAATGAACAACTCCAACTGCTTCTGTTCATCTAGAGAGAGATTGTAGACTTTACCAGGAGATGGTTTTGTGCCTGGTTTAAGTTCAATTGCATGGTCCCAAGGACATCTTGGAGGAAGAGAATCAAAAGCTTCTTTATCAAATACCTGTTTGAAATGATGATATGCCTTGGGTATGATATCTTCAAAATTCTTTTTCAACTTCTTTTCTGCTTCAATGGTGAGTTCCTAGCTACTATTTTGAATTGATGCCTCCATTTCCTTCTGGTCTACCATGACCATGAATATCTGATCTCCTTCTTCAGCTGCAATACCTTCTTCAGCTTCTTGATGTATGGCTCTTCCTTGTTGTTTCATCAACTTTTTGTTTGACTTCCAAAGTTGTCGATTGGCTTTGAGGTGTACTTCACATCTGTGAGGACATCTGGTGAAATGTATTTTTCCCTGTAACCAATCGATTTCAGGGTTATGGATTTTCAACCATGATTCACCAATAAGGACATTCTTTTTGCCCAAATTACAGACTGCAAAAGTAGCACATTCAGTATGGCCATCAATAGTCATGATGAAATCAATCATCTCTTCAATAGATCCTTTTTGGTTGAGTGATCCATCAACATTGTATACTGGAATGGGTTTTGCCATCTTTTTTGTGTTTAGGTTGTTTTTCTTGACAAATTCTTTGTTGATGTATAATCCAGTTGCCCCAGAATCTAGAAGAGCATTGACTTCTAATGTTTCTCCTGTATCCACTGTTTTGATTTTGAGTTTCATTTCTGGGAAATTGGTAACATTGAATATTGTTCTTCTGATGTATTCCTTTTTCTTGACAGGAGGAATAACCTGTTGCACTTGAGGCTTCACTTCAGACTGAGAGTAAGATGGAACAATGCATGTTAAATATATTTGAGTACAAGCATTGAGACGATCAACATCTGTATCATCAGCCTGAAGCATAGAGAACCTATTATAGGATGGCAAACTCATGCTTAGTTCCCATCCAATCCAAAACCCTGTTGTGGTGCTCCACTCTTTGAGCTCATCAGATCATTCAATCTGAGACCATGTGCCTGAAACTCCTTCTGCATCTCAGCCAAGAAGTCTGTTTCATTCAGTGCATGCATCTCTTGAAGGGTCCTTGCATTCCCCCTTCTTTGTTGCCCTTGAGGGTGTCTTGGCTCTGGACATTCTCATGCAAAATGTCCTTCTTTGCCATTGAAACAGAGTTGAGGGCATGGTCCTCTTGCTCTATCAACATCCATGGGTTCTCCAGCAGGAGCTACTGCAGGAGTAAATTTGCCATGAGAGGTAAAGTTACATTGTTGCCCTTGTTGTCATCCATATTGCTGCTGCTGCCCCTGTGTCTGTCTTCTTCCCCATGTTGATTTGAAATTCTGCATATCTTGCCAGACATATGCCCTGACTCTAGCTCTCCTGATCCAACTGTCCAAATTGATGGGAATTGGTGTCTCTACATAGCAAGACTGGAGAAGGGGATGATTCATCCCTTTCTTAAACAATGTGCATAAGCACCATCATTATATCCAGATGCTGTTTTGTAGAGGAGGAATTCAGTGATATATTCCTCAATGTGATGACTTCCCTGAGAAGTGGTGGTTAATTTCTGTTGAGCTGTCTGCTCTTCATTATGATCCCCAAATGTTATCTTCATCATCAGGAGATCATCAAAATCTTTGAATGGTTCCTCATGTTGATGAGGTTCCACCCTATGCACCTTGATTTGTCACAGAATACCATTCTTCCATTCTTCTGCATGTCCTCCTTTGATGTATGACAGTATAACCATCACTTTGTCCTTGTCTTCATATTCTGGATGTGCATGTAAGATGAGGTAAATTTGATCCAGATACAACTGGAACTTCTTCTTGTCTCCATCAAAAGGAGTTGGTTCTGCAATGCAAACCTTAGAGAGGTGGACCTGGGGTGGGAGGCCTGTTCCTTGCCCTAAATGTGAACCTTCTTCTGCAGCTGCTAAGCAATTCATCAAATCCATTATCACTTCTTGTTGCACTGATGAACATCACACACATGTAATGCTGGAAAAACGACCATCAGCGACATCAGGCAAACACAGTGACATTAATGTGCCACACGTGAAAATCATCCACAGTCACTGTAATTGTGCATTCACACAGGCGTCGGAAAACAATACTGGGTCAGCCGACAAGGGATAGGGCAAATAGGCCGAGGCATGGTCTAGACCCACCAAAGTAACCATGGAGGCACAAGTCACAAAGTCAGCATTTGTATGATACTTTATTCGCTTGCATACAGACTCCACTTCATTTCAAATATCCCTATGATCAACCCTACACTGTAAATTTTCTGTTGTGTTTTGTTGTGCCCCAGTCTTGGAGCTAGGCTTGTATTTAGATAGCACATTGTCTGTCAAAAATCCATCCCAGATTTCCCCCACCCTCGATTTGACTTCTTCTCCCATCTGAGTCCATAATCAAAAAGCACATATTGACCTTCCCTCCGCATGTCTTATTATTGAGAAAAGTGTGCATTCCCCATAAGTTGCATCTATCATTGCGTTGTGTATTTTGTGTATTGTTCTCCATTGTGTTCTCCATTGCATTGCGCTGTGTTGCATTCTCTACTGCATCGCATTTTGTTTCCATTACATTGGATTCTCTATTGTGCTCTCCATTGCACCATATTGCATCTGTCTTATTGCATCATATTACCGGTTTGTTACCCAAGTCATGTTCCTCTTGTAGCTCTAGTCAAGTCGCACTATTGTGCTTATCGCCCTTAACTACTAATCCTCTCTACTTTGGTGTCTAGAGAACCTTATGGCTTGCACCCTCCAGCAATTGCTGTGGTTGTGGTTACTTTTCCCCTTCAGCCCGGCACAGCACATATCAGCACTGCTTGCAACTTCTGCTGATCCATAATCAGCTTCATCATCTCCACAAAACTCAGTGGTTCGTGCTCTTGATCCATAGGAGCAGATACTGCAGATGGAGGTACTGGAGTTGCTGCTAAGGCTGTACCAAGATCCATGATTTCAGATTCTAAGTGATGGGAAGAAGATGGTTCTTGATTGGCTAAACTCACAAATCAATTCCTTGAGTGTGATTTGGGTTCTTCACTCTCATCTCTGTGTTGTGGAGGGGACAGTTGTATCCAATTCCAAGTGTTCCACTGTTTGTCTTGTGACAGATTGTCTGATAATTTGTTGAATGACTTCAATAAGTGTTCCTGTACTTCTGTGATTGAGCGATGTCAAGTCAATTGCATGCTCAGTCATAAAACAGAAGCACTATGTTTTTAATAAAATGCACGGATGATAAAACAGACAAACAAGAAAACCACAAAGATTTGAAATGAAGATATGTCTATGCTAGTATGTAGACATTTCTGGTCCTCCTGCTATGTAGGATGTGAAGTGATGATGAGGATTGATATGAAATGTGTGGTCTGGGTGAGCTCCTAACTCTAGTAGGACAGGGGGAGGGATGAGGGAAGGATCGTTGTAATACTGATACAACAACTCTTGAAAAAGATGAGGAGGATACTTGACATGATATCTCCTGTCTTGATTTCTCCACCGTTCTGACCTAGGATCAGGAAAGAGCCAAAGGGGGAAGTGTTCATAGTTTGTCAAAGGTTCACTTTGATGTTGGATGATGATGCATGTGTGCCAAGCTAGAAGGTGACAGTGGAGGTGTAAATGAACTTGAGAAGGATGAGTGACAGGGAGGAGTGAGTAGAAGTTAACACTTAGACCTGAGTCTAAGAGATGCTCTGTCCTAGAGTGAGTGTGGGGGGATGAAGGCAGCATGTAGAAGGGACAGGTGGTCCATGAGCTGTTAGAAGACCCACTTGATTCCCAGGAATCCTCTCATCCAAAATGGTCTTCCCAGAACATCCATGATTATGTATTGATCACTCTACTCTAAGTGTCCACCATGTGCGTGCTGTGGAGGATGTTGCTGGGTGAGAGGTGGAGGTGGATGAGTTGAACACTGTAATGTCCAACAAGAAGATGAAGGGTAGATAAAGGTAAGCAAGGGATGTATATGTGAGTCCACAAGCTGCAGATACACTCACTCTCATGCTTTTGCCACTTGCAGTGATGGCAATAAGTGAGAAGAGGGTGGGGTAAGAAAAGAGCTCTGTGAAAAGGTTCTTCTTCACGTTTGGGTTTGCAAATAAAACCTATGGTGTAGAAGGGGTTGCAGATGAAGCAAAGGTGAAAACACCTGTCTGCAGGAAAGGGGGGAACAGGAAAGGTGTGGTGGGGAAGGGAGTTCTGATCAATTGTGAGGCTGACGCTATGTTGAAGCCAAACAACTGAGGAAGATGCTAAAACAACAAAAAGGATGATTGTGCCTGGACTAGCAGATATCCCAGATGATATAATCAGTAAGGTAAGACAGAAAGGATAAGATGCTACTGTACCTAGTGGATATCCCAGATGATCAGAACTGATAAACCACTAGGAGTCCTACATATATATAGTACTTGAGAGAACACACAGGCCATGCTGTACAGTATAGGGCTGGAGAATGAAGAAGTAAAGTAATGACATCATATCTAAATATAGAAAGGATGTGTAAGTGCTGACTGAGGCTCTGCAGTAACTGTGGGAGTGATTGGTGATACTCTGCAGCAGGTGTGAGAAGGATTGGTGAGCATGCACAGTAAGGGTGAGAAGAACAAGTCATAACTAATGATAGAATGGGCAGATCAGATATCAGGTGACATATGCATCATCAGCTGATAAAGACGAACAAGTAGAATGCATGACCATGAGAATTGCTTCAATAGATCAGGAGCAATTGTAAGATCTATAGTAATAGAAGTGTAAGAAAATAGAAGAAAATAGAGAGAAAAATAGGGAAAATAATAGTGGCCTGACATCCTCTACATTGATGATATCACAATCCTAGGAGGATCCCTTGAGGAGGTAGAAGTGTGCAAAATGGTACTGAAGACCATCTTTCAGATGATGGACCTGGGAGAAATTGCATCATATTTAGGTCTGCATATCACAAGAGATTGATCCAAGCACACCCTAGAGATTGACCAAGAAGCATACATCAACAACCTCCTTGATTGCTTCTGACTGGTTGACTGCAATCCAACAACTACTCCCTTACCTCCAGATGTGACTCCTACAAAGGCAGACAATGACTACACTGCATTGCCTACCCTTTGTAACAAATACCAACAGCTGATTGGATCCCTTCTGTATGCTGCTATTGTTTCTTGCCCTGACATCAACTTTGCCATTTTGAAGCTGTTGCAGTTCCTGTTGAACCCACTGCCACTTCACATATCTCTCACACAACTTGTTCTTTACTATCTCAAGGGGACAGTTCATTTCTGCATACAATATGGAGAAGGTCAAGGAACTGGAGTTGTAGGGTATTTGGACTCAGATTGGGCAGTTGACAGGGATGATCAGAAGTCAATTGGAGCATATGCCTTCCTCCTCAGGGGCAGGGCTATCACCTGGGCCTTGTACAAGCAACACACCATGTCTCTCTCTTCTACTGAAGCTGAGTATATGTTGCTGTCACAAGCTGCTGCACAGGGAATGTGGCTCCACTCGTTGTTTCATGAAATAGTTTTTGGGTTCTCTTCTCCACTCTTACTATACAGGGACAACAAAGGGTCCATCAACATCACCACCAATCCCATCATCACTCACAGTACCAAACATATTGACATCCATCATCACTACATCTGCAAGTGCACTTCCTCTCAGTCTGTTACTGTACCACATCTTCCTCCTTCACTTGTCACCACTGATATCCTGACCAAACCCCTGTCATATCCACAGTTTTCTTCTGATCATTCAGGCCTTGTACTTGTAGAGTGTGTCTCCAGTAAGGGGGGGTGTTGACATTCATATGCTGACTAACTCTGACCTTCCTATTTCATTCTACTACATACATGCACATACTACTGTACACACACTTACACACTTCACAATGTTCTTATTGTGTTGGTCTGTGCACTACTGTATGTACTATAAGTAGAGTACAGAGTTACTGTGATCAATAGAAACTATTTGACATTCCCTCTGCACATGACCTGTTTGTTAAATGACAATGATAGACTTGTGGTATTGCAACTGAGAGTACTCTAGACACCACAATAAGTGGGGGACTGAAGTACAAAGTGAGCAACTAATCAAATAAGACAGAGTCATAAGTACAGTACCTGAAATCTGAAGTGAGTAACTAGAGAACTAGCTGTGCCACTGAGGACTCCTTTATAGTACATATAACTGCAGAGCATGAACTATCAGAGTGTGCTACATGTATGTGTAAAGGTAGAAGTAGAACACATGAGCACAAGTAAAGATATAAGTATATGTAACACAAAGTCTGGAAATCCAAAGATAAGAAAGTTGGTGAAGAACCTTATATAACAACATTGCTGTCATCATAGTGGTATAAATGCAGGAGTGGGATCACATATGTTGGCATGATCAACAGCACTGTCATCTGTTCCCAAAACATAAATACCTGTTTTTCAGTGCACAATCTGTGCCTAATTTGCCCTGTTTCCAAAACCCTGCCCTCCTAGAATTCCACATGCTTGGAATTCATCACTGATCAGCTTCATAAAATTATCATTGGCTAATTCTGCTTCTGCAGGTGTGCTTGATTGGATTTGTTTGGGCAATCTTGTGCAAAATATCCTTCCCTCTGGCAGCTATAGCAGACAAGTGGTTATCATATGCATGTGGCATTGACCTCCATCACATTTTGGTTGCACAATGATGCATTAAAAGCCTGTGCAGCATGACTTTGCAGCTGTTGCTGTTGGGTTCCATATACTCCCCATGTTTGTGTGACATTATTTCTGCCATGCATTGCCTGGAAGATGTACATATGCCTGTCATAAGCCATCACATTATCCTACCACATCTTTAGGGTATTGGGGGATGGTTTGGAACCCCAAAAACACCTTCAGAATGTCAGCATTTAGTTTGGTGCAAAAATACATCAAACAGGGCTTACTCATTGAGCTGGCTGCATGTGAGGTGCAAAGCCACAGCAATAAATAAAACTGAGAAAAGAATTAGATATGACATGTTAAGATTAGATGCAATGTGGGAGGAGTAAGGATGACAGGGAGAGGAGTACTATAAATCAACCTGATTCATGTGCTGGAAGATATCCCAGATGTATTAGTGTACTTCCTACATACATGAGAGAGAGTTCTAGAGCTTACCTGACAGATATCCCAGATGATCAGAACTGAGGGATATTTCCAGGAAATGGCCCCAACTTATAGTACAGTAATGCAGGAACAGAGTCCCACACAAGTATAGCAAAGAAGCAGCTGAAATTCTGCAGTCTGTATGGAACACTTGTATAGATAGATGCACAGTAATGTGCAGTAGTGTGTGTATTGTACCAACAGTACCAAAGTGGGTCACAGCCACAGCATGTCCAAGGTACATAATGTAATGATAATAAATTGTAAAACCTAGACATGCATCAAACATTATGTACTCAGAAATAAAGGCAGCAGTTTGTTGCAACAGTCTTTAGAATTGATGTGCAGTGCACAGGAAGACATATTAAAGGCACATGGAACAGTACATTAAATGCACTTCAGTATCTGAGTTCTGACACCCATCATGTTTCTCATGCTCTCTGCCCTCCTGAATACCAGTTTACTGGCCATCAATTGTTGCCTTCACAGGTAGCAGGCACAGTCCACCACACTCACTGTTCTCCTCTGCATATCCACATTTGTGGTGATGCTGACCTCTGTCTTTATCATCATGCATGGACTTCAACAGTGCCATGGTGCTGGCTGAGTTTTCAAGTCAGACAGAGATAACAGTGCAAGGAGTTCATACCACCTCTCCCCCCCTGTCAGGACACAAGTCACACAGGCAAGCAAACAACTTATTCCAGCCTTGAGAGGACTTAGGGGGAGCTGGAGCACACTCAACTCATACAGAGAATGAGAGAGACCAGCCAGTATATGCTGAGGTCTATTCACAATAAAATTGCACTAGTTATAGTACTAGGAAGTGTGCACAGACCATGTACGGCAATGTAGGGCAGGTAGGTAAGTATCTGATGTATGCAGTAAGTACTGGATCCTGTAGTGATAAGGGAGTAAGGACAGTAGATAGGATATGATGCTGACCAGTTGATAAAATTAATGGATAAGATGACGATCAGTAATCATGCCTAAAAATAAACCTAAAAGAAAGTATTGAAGTAAAGAAATAAGTGGAGTATTGAAAAGAGATGACATGTGTTGCACAAGTTACACTATGTGGAGGTGATGCCTCACAGCCCCACCATCCCCACAATGTGTAACTATATGCCAGTACTGGTGCTCCTGGTCCTGTGAAAAACTGTTCCACACCCATGGTGCTGGTGTTGGTAGTCAAGCAAAGCCCATCTTGCAACACTTTGTGGTTAACCCACCTTGCCCTATACAAGGACTGGTAGCTCAGTTGGGTAGAGCACCCTTCTAGTATGTGGGAGGTCCTGGGTTCAATTCCTGGCCAGTTCACTTCTTTCCCTCATTGTCCCCTGAGGTCCCTGGGCTGACATTAACAACTGGTTCCTGTGGCAGCTGCATGTGTGCAGACTCTTGCCCATTCCCACTATCCTATCCTGTGGTTATTCTCATGAAGACAGGCCTGCTGCCACTAGCTGCTGGTGTCCCCTGTGTCCCCCCTCCCCTGTGTTGAGAACAGGCAAATACATGATAGAAGCAAAAGGAGTTGATGATATGAGAGAAAAAGTTTTCTCTGAGTGCAAAGGCCATGTCAAGTGTGATGAAGACAGTGATCATTAGATATGTCCTCTGATGATGCCAAAGTATCAGGATCAAAAGAGGTGGTTCTTCTCCATAGGAGATGAGGTATCTGAGGTACATCTTGAGGTATTCCAGCAGGAGGATGTCAAGTGCTGACATGACAATGATGACGCTGATGATGCTGAAGGTGTATGAGCATGAGAAAGTACATAGAATGTAGAGAGAGCACAAGATATTCAGTGAGAGAGCAGGCATATGAGTCACAAGTGTCAGGCCATTATCATTTTCCTTTATTTTTCTCTTCATTTTTCCTATTTTTCTTATGTCTCTATCACCATAGATCTTACAATTGCTCCTGATCTATTGAAGTGATTCTTATGGTTATACATTTATTTCATTTGTTTTTATTGGTTGATGACACACCAGTCATCCAATCTCTGATCGGCCAGTTCTATCTTTAGTTATGACTCATTTTCTCACTCTTGCTGCAGATGCTCACCAATCCTTCTCACACCTGCTGCAGAGTATCATCAATCACTCCCACAGTTCCTGTGGAACCTCAGTCAGCACTTATGCATCCCCTCAATTATTAGATATGACATCATCACTTTACTTTCTCATTCTCTGGCCCTATACTGTACAGCATGGTCTGTGCATTCTTCAGAGTACTATATATATGTAGGACTCCCAGCAGTTTATTCCCCAGTTCTGATCATCTGGGATATCTGCTAGGTACAGTAACTTCTGTTCCCTCTTGTTTTATTTAGCTGATTATATATATCCACTAGTCTAAGCATGATTGTCCTTTTTGTTTGTTTAGCCTTTCCTTCAGTTGTTCAGCTTCAATGGTAGCATTGGCCTCACAACAAGCACTTAACAATAGGACAATGGGTGAAGGGAAAGGAAGTGAAAGTGACCATGGTGATATCTGTTAGAATGTGCAATTGCCAAAATAGTGACTTGGCTTGGGTTCAAACCAAGGACCTCCCTTACTCTGGGTGGGTGCTCTAACCACAGGCCTTGTCTAAGTGAAGTGCTAATAGCATGATGTGGAGCTGTCATGACTACTGTAGAGTTGTAACTCTGCTATGAAAGCATTGTAGCTCTGTTATGAAGTGTAGTAGCACATGTACAGGGTTGGGCATTTGACCTTAACTCCAACAACATCAGTGTCACCAGAGATGAAGCACATAATCAACACCCTGGTGTGTGGACTTGCACATCTGTACAGACCCTCTGTGGGTCTGTTCTTGTCCTCACATGTGCATCAGTTCCATACTCTAGTTTTGGCCTCTCAGCCCTGCATATGTGCCATGGTGTATTACTACTCATCATCCTTTCTCAGGGCTACATGCTCTGCTGCACTGTGGCAAGAAAAAGAAATCCTGTAAACCATGTATTCAATCCAATACACATTAGTGGTGCTACTCTGTGTCATAGCCATCCCATATGCTGTGGTGGTAGCTAGTACATATAAACAAGTCTGACCAATGAATAATAAAAGTCAACAATTATGATATAAAAAAGAAAAAAATGTGGTGTGACAGACCTCCTGCTGCCAGCACTGTACACAAAGTACCACTCTGGAGTGGCTGCCACCATTGTTGGCCGAAATGCCAAAGATGTCTTCTGCTGGGCCAATCTTGCTTGCAGACCAGAACTCCAACCTGTTGTTGCTGCTCAATGTTTGTCATCATCCACAGTGCACCAGTACTGTCCTCTACACCACTCAAGTTGGCAGTTATTGTTATGAGGCACTTGCTTTGGCACCTTGTAACACATTTTCTTTTTTTCTTTTTTTCTTTATCTTACTTACTATAAGTGTAGTATTAACTACAGTTGTTGAGCTTAGCTCCTACTTATAGTAAGGACTTTATTTCTTTTCCTTCATAGTACTTTAGTATTTACATACTAGAGTGTGAGCTTAGTGTCAGACTCCCATCACTGACCTTATTCCCTGCTGTTATTATTTCTTTTCTTTTTACTTTCTTTTATGTTTTACTTTTGATATGATATGATTAGATCATCTTATCTTTCATCTTATCTGATCTACATCTAATCCTCTATCTTATCACAGTCATTACTGCCTCATGGGTAGTGGTTCTCACAGATGCTGCACATCTGTCAGCAGTATACCCACAGCTGCTGCACTCTAGTTACTGATAGACCTGCCCTTAGTTACTGCACCTGGTCTGTGTGTGCATTCCAGTACTATAAGTAGTTAGGTAGCTAGATGAATAGACTCCAGCTTGTTACAGCTGGTTCCATCCCCTCTTCTGTGGCTGAAATCCCTCATCCCTTGGCTTAGATCCAGGGCAGCTCCCATTAAGTCCTCTTAAGGAGGCAGGGATATGTTGGGATTGTGAGGCATTCACTACAATGTCCATTGTAAGTTTGTCGGTCCTGACACTTAGCCCCAAGTACTATAGAGCACCTTCCTTTCCCTTTTTATCTTTCTTTCTTTATCTACATTTGCTTGCAAAGGACTACCACTATACAATTAGCAAGGACTCATCCTATCTCATATTTATTTACCTTTGTTTATCTCTTGTTCATTTCATGCTTGTGGCCACATTTACCTTAACTTACTATGGATGTGTCTCAGGTCACATGATGTGAAACACAGGTCATCTGCATGAAGGGAACTAGAATAGTTCTTATTCTTCTATGGTATGTGTACTAGCTACTTATAGTAAGTACAGTAGTGCATGGACCATTATAAGTATAGGCAGAGAATGTGTGTAGATCTATGTATGTATGTATGTATGTATGTATGTATGTATGTATGTATGTATGTATGTATGTATGTATGTATGTATGTATGTATGTATGTGTGTGTACAGTAGTCAGCCAAAAAAGGAAGGAGGTGTTTAGTCAGCATATGATTGTCAACACCTCCCCATACTGGGAACACACTTGATGAGTCCAAGGCCAGAGCAATGAATAGAAAATAGGGGAAGAGATAATGGTTTTGTTAGAATGTCAGCAGTAATGGAAGAAGAAGGAATTCATTGAACCAAGGTAGCATTAGAGGAAAGACACTCATGGATATAGTGATGATGGATGTCTATATGTTTCATACCATGAGTGATGATGGGATTGGTGGCTATGTTGATAGATCCTTTGTTGTCTCCATATAGTAATAGTGGAAAGGAGAAACTGAAACCTATTTCCTGAAAGAGCAACCATAGCAACATGCCCTGTGCAGTGGCTTTAGACAGTGACATGTACTCTGCTTCTGTTGAGGAGAGCGAGACCATATGTTGTTTTCGAGAGGACCAAGCAATGGCCCCACCTCCCAACAGAAACATGTGTGCTCCAATTGTCAGGATGTACTTATTTTTCCTTTCATTTTATGATTTCTTTCAATCTTATTGCTCAAGATCTACAGGATATATCTTATCTCATCTTATCAGATCATCTGTAGATCTTATTGCGATCAGCTATGACTCATTATCATTTAGTCATTGGACTTATTACTATACATGCATGACTCATATTCTCACAGTTGATTACTGATGCTGTGCAATGCTGTGCATTGCTTATTGATAATTCTCACAGATGCTGCGCACCTTACTTACATATGCCTGCCCTATAGTGACAGCACACAGTCTGTGTGCCAATCCCTTTCATATATATAGGGCACTTCCATAGCATGTATTCTTTAGCTTTATACATCTGGGATATCTGCCTATACAGTGTGACTTCATCCTTAGAAGTATTGTCTCATCCCTTTGACATTCCTCCTCTTACTCTTGTGACCTCACTGTCAAGCGTGAGCCTCACACCAATTGACTTCCTGTCATCCTGGTCAGCTGCCCAGTCAGAGTCCAAGTAACTGACTACCCCAGTTCCTCCATCACCATCATATCATATGTGGAAATGGATGGTGCCCTTGAGGTAGTGCAGGACATGGTGTGCAAGCATCAGGTGAGATGGTAGAGGGTTGGAAAGGAATTGTGATAGCTTCATAACAGTGAACATGATGTCAGGTCTAGAAATGATTGTGGCATATAACAAGGATCCTATGAGGTGTTGATAGTTGCTACAGAGTGAAGGTGGGGGAGCATAGTCAGTGTTGGCTTTGGTAAGCACAGCGCCTGGGGGGAGAGGAGTTATTGTAGGATTACAATCAGCTAAGTGGAAGTGGTCAAGAAGGTCACCAATGTACTCTTCCTGGTTGATGTCAAGGATGCATTTTGAGCATTGGTGAGTGACATGAAGGCCTAGATTTCACCTAGGTCTGTCATTTGGAAGATGGACTTTAGCACAGTTTTGCATTGTTCTACTTCTTCAAGTGATCCTCCCAGGATAGTGATGTCATCAATGTATAGGATTATAATGAGAGGCTGATGTTTGCACAGGTTATGGCAGGCAACAATAACTGGAAGCAACATAAGTAGCAAGTGTATATGGTTCCCATATGGGAGAAGTGAGAGCAGCATGACTGCAGTGGTGAAAAGTAATGTGGACAACAGTAGGTTGCCACAAGGTGAGGAGATAGAGCTGCAAGGTTTGTGAGATTAGATGTAAGAGTGAAGTACTCACTCAGTGTTTGTAAGATGATGACTGAGGAGACATGTAGTGAAGTATGCATCTTATATAGTAAAGTTAAAGTGGAGATGCAATCCTAGAGTACAAGGATGCCCAAGTATGTAGGGGACATGCATCATCCAGAGTACAGGTGGTGTGAGAGTGGGGGAGAACTCTGAGGAGTTGTGATGGTGTAATAGTATGTCAAGTGTATGTAAATATGTGTATAAGTGAAAGAGATGTAGGAGGAAGTGGAAGCTGAACGAAAATAAGGAATGAGAGATATATCAACAACATACAGTAAATGTTCAACAGGTGAGAAGAAGAAGAAGTGGAAATGTAGATACCAGAGTTGGAGAGAGTGCAAGTGATGGATAAATTCAGCAAGGTGCCATGCATCTTGTGATGCCACTGGTGTGACACCTGTTTCAGGCCATAGATGGCTTTTGACAGTCTGCATACTTTGCCTTCTGTTCCCAGTACTACAAAGCCATGAGGTTGAGTCATATAGATTTCTTCATCAAGATCTGCATTTAGGAAGGCAGACTTGATGTCCATCAAGTGGACTTCCCAATCCTCCAGAGTGGCTATGGCAAGTAATGTGTAGAGTGATTCAAAATGTGTGACAGGGGAGAAGGTTTCCATGTAGTCAACACCATGGATCTGAGTATAACCTTTTGCAACTAGATGCACTTTGTAGTGGCTGTTGGCCTTCTGCTTAAAGACCCACTTGTTTTCTACAAGGTTGTGTCCTGGTGGAAGGTCAACAAGGTCCCAGGTATGAAGGCTTCATAACAACTTTAGTTCTTCCTGGCAAGCAGAATGCCAATGGTTGCCATCAGACCTGGAGAGAGCTTGTTGGAGGGTAAGAGGATTGCAGGAGATGGTGTGGGAGAGTATGGCTGAGATTGAAGGTCTGCTGTGTGGTGTCATGAAGATGTCATCACTGTCAGACCCCCCCTTGCCGAGAATGTCCACAAAGGTGTGTGGGCCATAGGATCTGTCAGCAAAACAAGCAGGATGTTGCCTGATGCATTGAGAGTGGTGGAGAGCAGGTATGTTGTTGTCTACAACCTCCACATGGGGCTCATGACAAATGGGTGGAGAGTGCCCTTGCCAGCACAGCACCAAAGCAGGAGGAGTGTCATCAACATGTGCAATGTGTCAAGTGCAGGTGCATGGAGGTGCAGCACCCGGGGTTGATGACCTTGGTGGAGTAACAGGATTGAGAGGAGTGGGAAGAGGCACTGCAGGCTCAGGGAGAGGCATTGCATGCAGGGCCAATGGAGGATCACTGTCAGAATGTACTTATTTTTCTTTTCATTTTATGATTTCTGTTATCCTTATTGCTCAAGATCTACTAGAGACATCTCATCTCATCTTATCAGATCATCAGTAGATCTTATCACGATTATCTATGACTCATATCCATTTCATCATCAGGCCACTTACTATACATCTATGACTACATTTCTGACAGATGCTTACTGATGCAGTGCAAGGCTGCACATTACTTATTGATACTTCTCACAGATGCTGCACATCTTAGTTACATATGCCTACCCTACAGTGACAGCACATGGTCTGTGTGCTGATCTCTATAGTATATAAGGAGTCTCATGTAGTAGATAGTTCTTTAGCTTTATACATCTGAGATATCTGCTATACAGCATGACCATTCTTAAGGTGTATTGTCTCTTTCATCACCAATTCCCCTCTCCCTTCAGTTGTGACCTCACTGTCCTAGCATGTGCCTCACAATTACTGGTGTTAGCAAGGGACAAAGCAGGAAGCATGGGAACAGCTGTGCTAGGGTGCTCACCATCCCTGAGTCCATTGTCATCGGAGTTGTCATTGCCAGAGTTGTTGCTGTCAGAATCGACAGGAGGAGCAGGCAGAGGGAAGAGGTTGTGCATGGTGGGGCAAGAAACTGCCTCAATGGCAGGAAAAACACCCTCTTCAAAGACAGCATTGTGACTCACCATGACCTGCTGAGCATGACTATCCCAGAACATCCACCCTTTGGTGCCTGACTCATACCTGATAAAGGTGAGGGGCTGCGACTTTGCCTCCAGCTTGGACTGCTGATGATTGGGGGTTTTGACCCGAGTGTGACAACCAAACACACAGAGGTGGGAGACATCAGGAGGAACTGTGCTAGGCATCCAGAGAGAGAGAGGGGTGTGCCAGCCAAGCTGTCTTGTGGGAGACAGGTTGTAAGTGTGCATGGCAATACAGACACTGTGCTCCCAGAAACCAGGGGAGAGACTGGAGTGATGGAGAAGAGACAGGGCCTAGTCAAGGACTGTGTGGTTCCAATGTTTGGTGTGACCATTCTGCTGAGGTGAATAAGGGACAGTGCATTGGTGAGCAACACCTTTAGAGTCAGGGATGCCAGCCACCCTTGCATTGACATACTCCCCTCCCCTATCAGATCAGAGAGTACACAGCCAATGGCCAAAGAGTGAGTGAGCACATGCAAGGTAGTGCTCTAAGACCAGAGACAACTGATCTTTGGTCCACAGTGGATATATGACACCAAAACCAGTGTGACCATCCAAAAAGGTGGCAAAGTATAGGTTTCTGGACCCAATGGACACAGTGCTGACAGCCCTGACTAGGTCCAAATGGACTAGCTGTTATACTTCAAGATAATATGACTTGTGATTAGAACCAAAGGAAGCTACAAACACCACACTAAGTGGAGGACTAGAGTCCGAGATGAGGAACTAAGTAAATAAAGTAAGAGTAAAGTAACTGTACTTAGAGTCCAAGATGAGCAACTGAAGAAAGCAGTTGCACCACCCAGGAACTCTTTTATAGTGCGTATAAATGTGGAGTATGAACTATAACCATGTGTACTATGTATGTGCGGAGTTAGAACTCAAATGGATCGGGACAAAGAAAGATATAAGCAAATGTAACTCAAAGTCTGGAAATCTCGAGATAAGGAATTATGAAAAGAGTTGGTGAAGAACCTTAAATAACAACACTAGCTTGAGTGCTTCGGTGGCACATGTATGGGAGAGATGGAATGGCAAATGAGGAAATTTACCCTGTAGGCAACCAGTACATGGGGAAGAGGATGAGGGCCCAGTGGACAGTGAAAAAACAGACAGCTGGGCATCATTGATCTGCCACATGACTTTATTGGATAAATGACCAAGTAATTTGTGCCAAACACAAACCAAGGGAGGTGTTATAGAGTGGAGAGCAGCCTGTACATTGAGGTTGACCCAGTAAGTTCTGTTTTGTAGTCTGCTGATGCTGAAAACATGCCCAGTGCAAGAGATGGAACAGGTGTCCCCATTGAAGGTGATGCAAAAACCTCAGCTGGCAAGCTTGCTCATGGAGAGGAATTGCCCAGAGGCTCCCAGGATGTGCAAGACACCAGAAAGGGAGAGGGATACTTCTGTCCAGTCAGGGAGCATATGGCAGTGATTGCAGGTGCCTGATCTGATGCAAGGAGTTGTGGCCCCATTCCAAACAGTGATGCTTCAGAGTGTTGTGGAATAGAGATCCAAATCCACACAATGAGGGGTAATATGATCTGTGCAACCTGAATCCAGCATCCATGCAGCCAAGCCACCAGCATAGTAACAAACATCAAATATGGAAGCAGAGGACTCAGAAGACATGGTATTTATGCTAGGTGTAGGTTCTGTCCTGTCTTTGTTTCTATCCCTCTTTTGTTTATCTAACCTCACCTTTACATCACCTGGCATTCCATGCAAGGTCCAGCAATTTTTTACTGTATGATTTTTCCTTTTGCAGTGGGTGCAGAACTTTCCATTGTGCTGTTGTGATGTGTGTGTGGCTTGGAAAGCTGAAAGGGCTGACTGAGGTTTGGAGCATGCTTCTTCATCTATGATTTGTCTCCATATGATCCCCAGTTCTAGTTGATTGACATTGGAAGATGCAAGGATGGAGGAGGAGAAGTGACCCCAAGAGAAAGGAAGTGTGTTAAGGAAGATGAAGCACATTTGCTGCTTGGTGACTTTGATCCCAGAGTTTGCAAGGCATTCTTACACAATGAGAAGACTGTCAATTTGGGGAGTAAGAGGTGAGTGCATATCATACTTGCATGTCATGAGTGATTGGAAGTGAACAAACACTGCTACTGCAGTTTGCTTGCTGTAGACCCATTTTAGCAAGCTCCAGGCTTGGTTTGCACATACAGAGTCAGAGGCTATGATGGTTGCTGGCTGCATGCTGCAATGCATTGATATGACTGCTTTCACTATCTCATCATTATCCTTCCACAACTGTACTTCTTCTGCATTAGTGACAGTGATGATTGGAAGGCCACCTTCTACATTTTCTGTTGATGTGAGAGGAAGGACTTCCAGCTTTGATATGGTGTACCAAATGCCCATGATGACTAGGGTGGATTTTACAATGTTCACCCATTGATGGTAGTTGTTGGAGGATTCAAGAGTGACATTTATTTTTGGGACAGAGATTGCATGAGTAGAGTGGATGAGGCAGAGTAATGTGATGATGAGCAGTGTGTGAGGAGACAGATAGAGGTTTGATAGGTTGAGTATGAGGGAAGAGAGAAGAGTTGTGCAGACAACCCAGGCAGGGCCCATAACCTGTGAAACACAGGTCATATGCATGAAGGGAACTAGAATAGTTCTTATTCTTCTATGGTATGTGTACTAGCTACTTATAGTAAGTACAGTAGTGCATGGACCATTATAAGTATAGGCAGAGAACATGTGTAGATCTATGTATGTATGTATGCATGTGTATACAGTAGTCAGCCAAAAAAGGAAGGAGATATTTAGTCAGCATATGACATCAACACATGACTCCATTGATTGCTGCACAATCATCATTGATCTGTGAACCTTATGTACTTGTACTATTCTTAGAACTCTTGTTTTGTATAAGTAGTTGAAAGCCTGGTAGTCATAAACCCCAGTCTTGTCAACTTTGCAATCTAGGGATTCTCCTTTACTGCACTTGACCTAAGCTCACTACAATCTCACTTCATCCTCTAAGAACTAATTCTAAGATCTCTGTGTCACTCTAAGCATCGCTAAGACATCCTAAACTCATCGCTCTGGATCCTTGTTTAGTCATTGGGGGTATCATCTTATCACTATCTCATTGATCCCACTCTTCATCATCATCAGGAACATTTACTATGCTTACCAAGTGCATACCAACTACCTTGTTACCAGGGGTATAGCTTTCACAAACTTTCCCTAAGACCATCCAAGGCTGCTCTTAGCAGTTGTGCTCATACCCAGTGTTGTTCATACCTGTCTACAGCTCCACCTTGTGTCTGTTCATAGACAGAGCCTTCTGCATCAGGTGATCAATCATTGATAGGTGGGGTCATGTTGGTTACTCATCTAATTGTCACACTCCTAGACTCTTACTTAATGATGGTCTGTGCACAGTATACATTTACTTATATACATCAGCAATGTCACTTAATATACCATCACTTTATTGATCCCTCGTTGCATATGCCCATGGCAGCATTTCATCAAATCAGAGTGTGGTGCATGTTTTTGCAGACATGTGGATGTGAGTGAAGTGGTTCTCAATGGTCATGATGTTGATGATGAACAGACAGCTGTGGCCCCTGATCAGTCCTGGGGCTGTGTTCACCCCAGAATACAGGGGCTCAAGACAATGTGACAGTGGCCAGGTAAAACAAAACCATGATTTCACTCTCATTCACTATATATGATGTAACTGCAGGGTGCTAAATACCTAGTCAAGCATGAATAGCTGGAGGCAGACATACTCATCCCAGATGGTATGGAGCTTCCCCCCCTGTGCACTAAAACTTCTGTCTAGGCAGAAACATAGTGGCCAACTTCTGCCCCCAATTGTGCACCTCCCTATCTTGTACCCTTTGCTCTGCAGCATCAAGGCCTCTTGTTGTTGACTTGCAGCACAGATTCAGGTCCTTGCCACATCAGTCAGTTTTCCACAAAGCTCCAGGAATTGGTCATAGAATCTGCAGGAGACAGCACATGCCATTTCACATATCAGAGGAAATCAGCCAGTAGAACATGATAGACACATACTCATGGTCAATAGGGAGCCCAGAAATGGAGTATCCAAGTCACAATCATGCAGATTGTGTTGAACTTATCTTGCATCTAGTACTATACTGTGCCACACTCTCAGCCACTGCTGTGTGTATGGCCTGTGCACTATCTGCATTTGAACTTATATATCTGCTGCCCTGTGCTTGATACAATATCACATCAGTTGTTCATTCTTGCATATACCTGCAGATCTGAGCCCTATGACTATGGGAGCTTATCAGATTGTGGTGCATCTATCTCATCCACAAGTCAAGTTCAAACAGCTCCTGCACAACTGAGACAAGATCATATGGAATGATCATCCTTTTTATAGACCATGGTCATACATATATGGAATGATGTGGCTACCTTCCCCTGTCCCCACAACTTCATGTTGAAGTCAGCAAGCACACACTCAGAGTTTTCAACAGCACACTATATCTCTTTTGTTTTTTCTTCATTTCTACATGGCTTTTAAGCCACCAAGGCCATTTGCTCAGTTCCATATACAGTAGCTTGGAATTAGCTGACATGCATGCATTCTAGTATTGCAACAAAATACATGTTCTCACCATTTGTTTATTCATAGCCCTCATGTATCATCATAGTCACTGGTTTTTCATGTATCCATTTGCACTCAGCCTTTTGTCACCACAGAAAAACTGAGTCTCTGTTATGTTCAAGTTGTTCTTGTTTTTTTCCCCTCCATAGTCTGTCATTTCATCAGGTTATAGGCCCTGGGCTGCCTCTGTAGTGGTGTGTGGTTACAAGCTCAACACTGTCACAGAAAGGTGGAAGGTGGTTTTGTTAAAATGCAGGCAACAAGGCAAACAATAGATTGGTCATAATGAAATCAATGGTAGGCTTGTAGCCACACAAAGAGGAAGAGCTACTAAAGGACTGTGGTCCTAAGGTAGAAGAGCATCTGTAAGATAGAGAAGATGTGTACCAGAGGGTAGAGGGTACACAGAAGAAAGAGAGAGCTCAGCACATGCAGAAGTGCTGAGGTGAGACAAAGACAAAGTAAAGAAGATATAGTAAGAGCAAGATAGAGTTTAAGAGGAGCTCAAACCATAAAGAGAGAAGAAATACCAATAAGATGAGATAGAGATGAGTATACTTAATAAGTAAACAGTGTGATCAGCATCATAAGGTAATGAAAAAACCAACAGGTTTCAATGAGACATATGAAGATAAGTGGACAGCTGGTAGATCAGTAGCAGACTGAAGGAAGCAAAGATAGTATAAGGGTTCAACACATGAATGATGGCTGAATCTTATGGACAGAAGGTCTTGGAGTGTACTGCTAGTATTCAGGTTATGGTCAGGATGTTCCAGATAAGGTCAAGGGTTCCCCCCTATATTAGAGAGAACTATAAAACCTTCAGTAAGTCATGAGGAGTAGGAGGCAGGTTCAGAGAGTGTGTCTGGCCAAGACACACAGTGAGCAAGTAAGATAAATTCTTATTACTAGAAGCACCAGTAAGCTAGGTGGCTAGACAACAAGAGGATAAGCTAAGGTCCTAAGGTAATAATGATAAATATATA
>QLPN01005477.1:0-10223 GCA_003314395.1 Albatrellus ellisii | reverse complement strand
GGGAGAACGATGATTAAGTCGGAAAATATGCCGGCCTTGTATGATGAGCGGTTTTTGTTGCTGGATTGGTGGGTGTCGTTTATCTGTCACATGTGCTTTAAAACGTAGCGTCCGTTCACAGATGATTTTACATTGGAATTGTCAATGTGGTAACTGTATGGAATGAAGCTGTTTGTTTGTGTTATCATTGTGTGTACGATAGTTGTCCTGCGCAATATCTATTTTCTGTATTGTTTATATGATATATAGTGTTCTGCAAGTATGATGGATAAGGACGATGGTTAACAAGGTGTATGCTGTCATGGAAATGATGAACAATGATATAATGATACAAGTTATGTCTTGAGATGTGTAAGGATGCTCCACTTGGTTACAATGTGTTTACAGTGAATAGTGTATGTATAGCCCTATAGAAGAACAAGGTGGGTGCCTGTGAATCAAAAAGCCTATCTAATAATGCTGGAAGCATGCCGTAGGGCAGGAAACATTCAGATGAAGAGGCACGATATGAGGGCACAGTACAAGATCTGCTGCCAGAAATCAACTATGAGCTGAGGCTTATGGAACAGTCTGTAAATAGCAAGTTAAGACTAGTGCCAGGCGTACAGGTGCATGTTGGAGATTACAGCGACGTGGGACAGTGAACGTGCGATAGCGCGACTGTGCCACACAGACCTCTTGTGGGACTCAAGGATGATACGGATGGACCCTACTTTATAGAAAAATTTCCTCACATAGTTTTCTTTCTACTCAGTCTTCTATGAAGAGACTGAGAATATATTCCCTTCTTTCTACAGTTGGCCATGCTCTTTACCAAGCAACCTCCTTCAATAGTGCATAAATATAATATTTCACAAAATTCTTGCAAACTGATGGCCCATATTGTTGGAGATCAGGCATGGTCCATGTGAGCTTATGTGATCTTGCAGCATGGGTGCAGTGTGGATGCAGGGTCTAGGTATATAAAAGTTAGTTACTTTTTTGTATGCCTTCATGTGATTGCCCTACCTTTTACCCTCCCTATGACAAGTGTGCCAGTTTTGCAAGCATTTGACCATTTGTTTCAACACATCCATCATGATTTTGATTGTCTTCTTCTTTACACACTCTTCTCTTGACTCATGCACTTCATCATGACTTGACTCAACTCAGTATGACTTACACCTGTGTGTGCTCTTCTCAACAAGACTGCTGCTGTGTCAATGAGCTACTTTTAGCTCTGTATGTATGTATAAAGACCCTCACTCCTACAGTTCATTTTGCTAGGCTTGTTCTCTTCTATTCACTTGTCTAGTATTGCATCATGCTATACACACTGTGCTGACTCTATCATTGCTGTCAGGCCACCTTTTATTCCTTCTATTTTTCTTCCATTTTTTCCTATATTTATATCATTACAGACTCTCATATTACTCAAGATCTAATGAAGTGATCTATTTGTTCTTACCTTTATCTTATCAGTATTGGCTGATGATATGTTTGTTGTTTAATTTCCAATTGGCCTGATTAGAAAGTATTTATGACACTTTCTCTCATGATTACTGCAGAATGCTCACTCAACCTTCTCACACCTGCTGCAGAGTATTACTGATCTTCCTTATAGTGACTATGGACCTTATTCATCATCATGAGGGCTTTTAGCTATTGGTTATTAATATGACCATTCCTCTCTACTTTGCCTTCCCTGCAGTACTACACTTGGTCTGTGTGCACTCTTCATTACTATATATACCATACAATCCCTAGTGATATTCCCTGGTTCTGATCATCTGGGATATCTGCTAGTCAGTGAGCATCATCCCTGCATCTTGTCAGGACATACTTGTTTTTCCTTTCATTTTATAAATTCTTTTGATCTTATCACTCAAGATCTGCACTATATATCTTATCTCATCTTATCAGATCTGTTGTGATTGTACATGACTCATTTATGATTCATCATCAGGCCACTTACCATACTACTATGACTACATTTCTCACAGTCACTTATTGATGCTGTGCAATGCTGCACATCACTTACTGATTACTCTCACACTTACTGTGCTTCCTATTCTATATGCCTGCCCTATAATGACAGCACATGGTCTGTGCACTGATTACTTTACTTTATATACTGTACTTGTGCTTGTGTAGTAGCTGTTGAAAGATGGGTAGTATCACAAATGGTAAATAGATTGTTTGGGGACAGAGATAGCCCTGTAGGCCAAGATGTAGTTAAAGCCAGAAGAGGACCATAGTCCAGATGTCATACATGACTAGAGAGATAGATGAGGCCTGTAAGATAAGAGAAGAGAGATGGTAGAGGGTACACAGAGAAAGAGAGAGCTGCATAGAGTGTTGGACTTTGTCTGCTATTCATGCCACTGAGCAGTTCCCTTCTGTGAGGCACATGCTAAGACAGTGAGGTCACAACTGAAATGAGAGGGGGATGGGCGAGAGAGGAGACAATACACCTTAGATGAGTCATGCCATATAGCAGATATCTCAGATGTATAAAGCTAGAGAATTATCTACTACATGAGAGTCTTTATATACTATAGTGATCAGCACACAGACCATGTGCTGTCACTGTAGGGCAGGTGTATGTAAATGAGATGCGCAGCATCTGTGAGAAGTATCAGTAAGCAATGCGCAGCATTGCACTGCATCAGTAAGCGTCCATGGGAATTGTAGTCATAATTGTACAGTAAGTGGCCTGATGACTAAATGGATATGTGTCATAGATAATCGCGATAAGATCTACTAATGATCTGATAAGATGAGATAAGATATCTTATGTAGATCTTGAGCGATAAGGATGAAAGAAATTGTAAAATGAAAAGAAAAATAAGTATGTTCTGACAAATACCCCCCTTCTTAGGGTGAGACGACTTGATGAGCAAAGGAAACTCCAGTAGACCCAAAACCATTATCACCTCGTTGTGTGTCATCTAGTGATGTGACTTCTTCAACTTTAGCAAGAGATATATGTTCCAAGATCAGTTGAGCGACTCGGTCTTTGATTTTGACTGTGAAGTCATTATCACCGAGATTTACCAACAAAATCTTTACAGGGCCGCGATAATCTGAGTCGATTACTCCTGCTCCAATATGAATAGAGTTTTTGACAGCCAGACCACTGCGAGGAGCAATATGTCCATAGCAGTTGTCTGGTATAGCCAAGGAGATTTGAGTATCAACCAATTTTTGGCCATGCACAGGAATAACAATTTCTTCTGCACTGTAAAGATCGAGTCCAGCGGCATGCTCTGATCCACAAGTAGGTAAGGTTGCTAAGTCTGAAAGTCACTTGATAGGGATGGAACAATGTTGAACAGATCTGATAGCAGTGGGGTGTTCATTATGGAATTCTTTAACCAGCTTGGGTATGTCTTTGATCATAATGTGTGCTGGTTCCCAGGAATTTTTGTCTTCTGGGTAGTTTTTCCATTTAATGAGATATTGAACGTTCCCTCGGTTCTTTCTGCTATCCAGAATCTTTTTGACTTCGTATTGTTCAACATTATCCTTGATGATAGGTGGTGGGGGAACTTTGACAACGTGTTCTGGGATATCATTTGGAGAGTATGGTAATAGTTTGACGATGTGGAAGACAGGATGGATTTTCATGGACTTAGGAAGTGCTAATTGATATGTGTTGTTTGAAAGCACCTTGGTGATTGAATAGGGTCCAAGTCTTTTATGATCTAATTTCCGAGTTGGTCGTCCTGTCTGTATGTTAGACGCATCTAACCATACTTTATCTCCAATTTGATATTGAGGGGTTTTTCCTTTGTGTGCGTTGTAATATTTCTTCATATCATCAGCCACTTTTCTCAGCGCTGATTCTGCATCTTCCCTTGTCCTCTTCAACCCTTCAACAAAGTTTTCTACTGAATCAATGGTGGACATCTTGCCCAGTTCGAATCCCATATGTGGGTTTTGTCCAGAGTTCAGCATAAAAGGAGAGTATTTGGTGGAGGCGTTAACTCTGTTATTGTAACAGAATTCTGCCATGGGCAACCAATTCATCCAATCTGATTGTTGATGATCCACAAAGATACAGAGGTATTGTTCAATTTCTTGGTTAATCCTTTCCGTTTGTCCATCTGTCTGTGGATGATATGCTGTGGATAAGGCTGTTTTAATGCCCAATAATCGGTTTAACTCCTTCATCATTTTGGAAGCAAATTGTGGACCGCGATCGGATAGAATTTTCTCAGGTAGTCCATGATGTTTCCAAATGTTGTCTCTGAACAACCGCACTACTCCTTCAGCAGTGACGTCTGATGTTGTTGCCATAGTGTGAATCATTTTTGAGAAATGATCAACAACCACTAAAATTGAATCATATCCCTGACTATCTGGTAATTGTGTGATAAGGTCTGTAGAGATGATTTGCCAGGGATGGGATGGTATTTTGTTTGGAGTCAATTCTCCTTGTGGTTTTTGAGTAATTGTTTTCGTTCTCTGGCATATATCACAACTCTTGACATATTTTCCAACGTATGCCACCATTCCCTTCCACCAAAATGTTCTTGACACTATCTCCAGTGTCCTCCATTGTCCTGGATGTCCTGCGATTGGGGTGTCATGACATTGTTTGATGACGTCTGCTCTACAGCTGTCTGGGACTAGAAATTTGTTTTTGTATGTAAGTAACCCTTTTTTGTTCTGTCCCCATCCTGCTATAGTAGCTGTTTTGCATTCATCTGCTGACAATTCTACCCACATCTTGACATCTCCGTCTTTCTCCTGTTCATCTGCTATCTTTTGTAGGAGTGGAATATTGTTTGTCATTACTGCTTGAATGTGATTTGGTTTGATGAAAAATTCTGGTTTTAGCAGTATGACATTCTCGTTGTCATGTTCCACCCCCTCTTTATGATCTGCTCGTCTCGAGAGGAGATCTGGTTTGGCTGAACTCTTTCCCGGTCTGTGGGAAAGGTGGAAGTTGAACCTAGAAAGAAAGAGAGACCATTGAGCCTGGTGATGGTTCAATTTCTGGGCACTCATAAAGTACTCTAGGTTTTTGTGATCCGTAAGGATCTCAACTGTACTATCTGTTCCTTCTAGATAGTGTCGCCATTGCCCCAGTGCATGTATAACAGCTAACATCTCTTTGTCATAGATGTTGTAATTCCTCTCTGCAGGTGATAACCCTTTGCTGATATACGCCACTGGGTGCCACTTCTCGTCGTCTCTCATCTGTGACAAAACTGCTCCCATAGCATATCCTGAACTATCTGCTTCTACAAGATATGGACAATTGGGTTCAGGATAGACTAAAACAGGTTTAGAACATAACACTGTTTTAAGATTTTCAAATGAGTCTTTTTGCTCCTGATCCCAATGCCATTTGCTATCTTTTTGTAAAAGAACATTCAGGGGTTTTGCTTTGTCAGAGAATCCTCGAATAAAGTGGCGATAGAAATTGGTGAATCCCAAGAATGAACAAACTTTGGTAACAGATGTGGGAGTGGGCCATTCAGCTATCCCTTGGACCTTGATAGGATCCATCATGATTTTATCAAATGATATCTTGAGGCCAAGATAATCGATTTCTGTCTTTTCAAAGTCGCATTTTTCTGGTTTTAAGTAAAGTTTGTTATCATGCAGTATTGTGAGGACTTATTCTACAATGCAACGGTGTTCTTCCATTGTTGCAGTGAAGATGAGGATATTGTCCATATAAACTACCACTTTTCCCCTAGTGATGAGTTCTCTAAAGAGGTGATTCATCATTGTTTGAAAGGTGGCGGGGCTGTTGGTAAGTCCAAAGAACATGACAAGAGGTTCATATAGGCCTTTGTTTGTGATGAAGGTGGCCTTCCACTCATCTCCTTCTTTGATACAAACATTGTTATATCCCCATCTGATATCGAGTTTGGTGAAGTACTTTGTGCCTTTGAGTTTGTCTATCAATTCCAAGATAAGTGGTAACAGATAGGAATTCTTGATAGTTATCTTGTTAAGACATCAATAATCTTGGATGGGATGTAATTCACCCAACTTCTTTTTGATAAAGAAGAATGGAAAAGCCATGGGTGATTTGGAAATGCATATTCGTCCTGATCTAAGGTTTTCTTCAACGAACTTTTCCAACTCTTGTTGTTCAATAAAGGATAGATTATACACTTTCCCCATATGCATCTTTGCCCCTGGTTTCAACTCAATAGCATGATCCCAAATTCACTTCAGCAGTAATTCATCAAAAGAATCCTTTTTGAAGACTGATTTGAACCCATGGTACGCTTTTGGTACAATATCTTCAAAGGATTTCTTTATCTTCTTCTTTTCCACTTCTATTGCTAGTTCTTGAGATATATTGCAAATCGCAGCATTCTTCTCATCATCTCCTATCATGATGCAGAGAATGTGATCTTCTTTCTGTACTTCATCTTCATCATCATCGTCTACTTCTACTGTTTTTGGTATTTCTTGTTTCAATTTTTCTGCTTTCTTCTTTTTCCATAGTTTTCTGTCTTCGACTACACATACGTGGCATCTCCTTGGACATCTAGTAAACAGGATCACTCCAGTATTCCAGTCTATTTCAGTGGATTTTAAGCCAGGTTTCCCCAAATATGAGGTTGACTTTTCCTAGTCCTGTAACACAGAAGGATGTTCTTTCCATGTGATTTTGGACTTTGACAATTAAATCCATGGTTTCTGTGATGGATCCCTGCTCATTTTTGGTTCCATCGACATTTTAGACTGGTATAGCGATGGGAAGTTTCTTTGTGTTTAGATGATTTGTTTTCACAAATTCTTTGTCTATGTAACACATAGTAGCTCCTGAGTCTAAGAGTGCTTCAATTGTTACTGTCTGTCCATTTTCTGGTACCTTGATCTCAACTTTAACCATGGGTAAATCTACCCTTATTCCCATGATTATGTGCTTTTCTTCTTCTTGAGAGGGCATACTCTCAGATGTCTCTTCTTTCTCAGTCTTTATCTCTGATGAAATGTTGTTAAATACTATTTCATCAATTGGATCACATACATTAGTGTGATCAACAGCGCCATCATCCGGAGTAAGTACTGAGAACATGTTTTTGGACAGTCCAGCAACATCTACTGGCCGTCCTTTGCAAAACCCTGCTGTTTTCTTCTCTCTCCTTCATCAAAGATCATCTTTTCAAAATCCACTGTGTTCATCTGCCTGATCTCTTCATGGATTTCCCTAATGTTCTTCCTCTGTGGACAAACATTTGCCCTATGCCCCTCTTTCCTACAGTTGAAACATATCAGGGGTCTTCTCCTCTGCACAGCATCTACATCCATTGGTACTGTAGCATTACTAGCCCATTGCATATTTGTGTTAGACAGGGATTGGCTTGTTGATAATATCTAGGGGTCCATTGTGATGGACCTCTAGACTGCATAAGTTGGCGGTATTCACGCATGTGTCTGTCCGCTTGTTGTGCCATTCTTTGCCAGTCTAAGTATGTGGTGGGTAATGGGTTGATATTGTAGATGCAGTTTAGTATGTCACTGTTCAATCCTCTTTTGTAGCAGTCGATGAGTGCATGCTCATCATATAGTGTTTTTGCTGCTAAGAGGAGAAATTCAGTGGTGTATTCATCCACTGTCTTTCCCATTTGTCATAATTTGTGTAGGGCTTGTTGTGCTGTGTGTGCTTCGTCTGGATCCCCAAATTGCTCTCATAATTTTGGGTTGAATTCTACCCAATCTCAGAAGGGCATGGGGTATAATGCATTGAGGGGATTAGCCTCGTGTAGTCGTTGTTTCATGACTTGTAAGTTCCTCCATGCTTCCGCCGATCCTCCTATCATATAGGAAAGGGTGTATGTGATTTGATCACTGTCTGACCATGTTTTGTTTGCTGCAAATACTAGGAAAAGTTCTTGGACAAATGAATCAAGTTTGTCTCACTTCCCCAAGAATGCTGTAGGTGCAGAAACTTTTACCTGGTGTTGGGCAAATATGTGGGCCAACAGGGCATTTACTTGGCCAGAGGAATTGGTGGGAATAGCTGGGGGGTGAATGGAAGGAGTGGCTTGTAGCTGCATCATTGATGTGATTTCCTTCATATTTTTGGCAATATCTGCCATTGTTGTCCCCAGACTTATGATTGCGTCGCCTTGTTCCTTCTGTACTCTCTGCTGCTGCTTCATCTGTTCATTCATCATCTCCATCGCTTCCTCCATATCCAGAAGTCTGAGTCTTCTGGTTTCGTCTGCTTCTCTTCTTTCCCTTTCTCGTTCTTGGGAAGAATCTTCTACCATCAGTGCTGGTTCCCTGAATTCCCAGTTGCTCAGTCCCAATGTCATTGTTTGTTTCTAAAGATGAACACCTGGGGGAATGAGTTGTAATAAGGGCTGGTGTGGTTGAAGTAGTCTGGAAAGAAATGCCACAGGAATTCCTCAGGGTGATTGTCATAGTAGGGATTGTGGAGCTTGAAGAACCAGATTGCCTGTTGCTGTCTGTAATTGTAGGCATTGTAGTGGAAGCGGAGGAGAGCCAAAGAAGTCACTGGATGAGTTGTTGGCAAAAGAGAGCTGAACCTGGCATAGGATTTGCCAGATCTGGTTCTCTTTTCCAAGCATAGAATGCACGGAATATTGAAAGTAAGATTGTGCAAAGTGAGAACTCACTATTCCTTTTTCAAGGGAATAGGCCTTTCAACACAAAATGGAGGGTGGAAGTATGTAAGTATATACTAGTATATAACTGCTACTAGTACTATGAAAGAAGTCTTGTTATAGTAAAATTTATCATACTCCTGGTCCGAATGGTTGTCAGGAGGTTTTGTGATGCCCCACTAAGTGGTAGACACCCTAGCACTGCTCACTGAGGCAATATAAGGCCTGGCACTGCAGCTGAACTACGAAGAATTGGAGAACTATAACAGTACAATGCTCTCTTGAGTGAGGAGGGAGGGGAATGATGATTTGAAACAGAATATAGGAGTGAGGGAGGAGGTGAGGTTGCTGATGGGAGCTTTATACAATTGTGAGGCACACACTAAGACAGCGAGGTCACAACTGAAATGAGAGGGGGATGGGTGAGAGAGGAGACAATACACCTTAGATGAGTCATGCCATATAGCGGATATCCCAGATGTATAAAGCTAGAGAACTATCTACTACATGAGAGTCTTTATATACTATAGTGATCAGCACACAGACCATGTGCTGTCACTGTAGGGCAGGCATATGTAAATGAGATGCACAGCATTGCACTGCATCAGTAAGCGTCTGTGGGAATTGTAGTCATAATTGTACAGTAAGCAGCCCAATGACTAAATGGATATGTGTCATAGATAATCGCGATAAGATCTACTAATGATCTGATAAGATGAGATAAGATATCTTATGTAGATCTTGAGCGATAAGGATGAAAGAAATCGTAAAATGAAAAGAAAAATAAGTACGTTCTGACACCTTCAATATGTTCCTTATATTGCTTATCTTTCCTATTCCACCTTATCTCTTATCTATGTGTATCTCATCCATCTTATCTACTATCACCCTATCTACATCTTATCTTCCTCATCTTATTGTTGTATTTCCATCTGATCTCTACAGCTCTACTCTTACTGGCTGTGCTCTTCCCCTTCCTCTTTCAGTCATCTCTTAGTCATCACCACTGTAGCTCTGCTACAACTCTATACTTTTGTCTCTATATCTTTTTCCTCATTGTCTTTGGCTCTGCTCCAGTCTTACACCAAAAATGTCTGGTATATCCTTTGTCTACTTTCTGGCTCTGCTCTGTATGTGTTATGAGGCACTTTCCTAGGCACCTCATAATGGTTTTCTATTTTCTATTTTTCTTCTTTCTCTTACTTACTAGTAAAGTGTAGTATTATTACCACAAGTGTGAGCTCAGCTCCACTTTACTTAGTAAGGACTCATTTTCTTTTCTCTTTTATAGTACTTAAGTATTTACATACTTAAGTGTGAGCTTAGCTCCAAGTACTATAAAAGGACTTATCTTTTTCTTTAATATCTTTAATTATTTATTATAACATTTACTTGCTAAGGACTATTACTATACAATTAGCAAGGACTCATTTCTTTTGTCTTTATTTGTCTTTGTTTATTTCTAGTTCATTTTGTGCATTAGTGGCTGAGCCATTTACTATACCTACAGATGTGTCTTTAGTCATGTGATCTTGTTGATTGCTGTGCAATCATTGTTGATCCATGAACTTTAACTACTTGTACTATCTTTAGGTCCCCATTTTGTATAAGTAGTTGAAAGACTGGTGGTCTTAA
>QLPN01005460.1:13583-24752 GCA_003314395.1 Albatrellus ellisii | reverse complement strand
AATCTAGGGATTCTCCTCCACTGCGCTTGACCTAAGCTCGCTATCAACTCATTCCTCTCCAAGAACTCAGTCTAAGATCTCTCAGTATTAACTAAGTCATCTTACTCTAAAAAGTCAATCTGGATTCCTGTATCGTTATTGGTGGAATTATCCTCATAACCATCTCGCTAATCCCACTCTTCATCGTCATCCGGAATCTCTATTACGTTCATAACGCCAATATCCAAACTTTGGTTACCAGGAGTAACATTCTAGACCTTCCCTAAGACCGTCCAATAGGCCGCTCTTAGCAAGTGGCCTGCTTGCAGGTCTTACAACATAAAATAGTTTGTTGGTGCTATCGTATTGGAGGTAATTGGGCCACTGGTGACTGGTTACATCTAATGAGATGGTGTTGGCTGGAAGAAGTTGTTGATGGTAATCTCCATGGAGATTTGAGGCCATGGTGGGATTTGCGTGCTTCCAAGAAGCACGGTTATTTGTTAGGAGGAGTGCGGAGTCTTGTCAAAGTGCTAATAGCAGCCTATTGGACAATCTTAGGGAAGATCTGTAACTATACCCCTGGTAACAAGGTAATGAATACATGCTTGATATGCATAATAGATGTTCCTGATGATGATGAGGATTGGGATTAATGAGATAGTGATAAGGAGGATTCTGCCAATGACTATACGAGGATCCAGAGTGACAAGTATAGGATATCTTAGTGACACTTTGAGAGTGACTTAGAGATCTTAGACTTAGTTCTTAGAGGATGAAGTGAGTTTGTAATGAGCTTTCAAGTCAAGTGCAGTAAAGGAGAATCCCTAGATTGCAAAGTTGACAAGACTGGGGTTTAAGACCACCAGTTTGTCAACTATTTATACAAAACTGGAGATCTAACTATAGTAAAGTTATGCAGTAATGTGCAGTAAGTAAATGAACATTGCACAGCAATGTGCAGTAAGTACGTGTCCATGTGATATAAGTGGCTCAGCCACAAATGTGAAATGAACAAGATGTAAACAAAGGAAAATAGAGACAAGATAGAGGAGTCCTTGCTAATTGTATAATAATAGTCCTTAGCAAGTAAATATTATAATAAATAAAGAAAGATAAAAGAGAAAAAGATAAGTCTAATATAGTACTTGGAGCTAAGCTCACACTTAAGTATGTAAATACTTAAGTAGTATAAAAGAGAAAAGAAATATGAGTCCTTACTAAGTAAAGTGGAGCTAAGCTCACACTTGTAGTAATAATACTACACTTTACTAGTAAGTAAGATAAAAGAAAAGAAAGAAAAAGAAAAAGAAAACTGTTATGAGGTGCCAAAGCAAGTGCCTCATAACATGCAGCACATCAAAGTGACTTCATTGATAGCTTATCTTTCCTCTTTCCACCCACCTACTCTGGGCTCTTTCTTGCTAGCTTATCTTATTAGACTGTTTCTCTCTCTTTTGTGAAGAAGCATTTTGCTTCCTTTCTGTCCAAAGCTTGCTTTGGGTGGTTCTTTCAGAGAGACCAAGTGTAAAGATTTGTGAAGTCTACCAGCATGGCCTTAGTTTGCTGTTGCCAAAGGCATATGTTCATTCAATTGCTGGACCTCTCTCAGTCTGTGGTGTTCAGCTGCTTGCTCTCAATCTCACTTCCACCTGTCTAACAGAAAAGGGGTGATACCTGAGTTGCACCTTTTTTAATAAAAGCTATAAGCATTGTGATCTGACACTGCCTTGTGGTGATTTCCTCTGACTGTGACTATCTGGGGTGTGTGGAGGATCTGGCAACTCCATCTCTGGCTCTGGCTCTTGGTTTTTTTTACAGCTGCCTTTCTTTTTCAAATGGTAAACAATTCAAGGTATTTGATTATTACTGATTTGATTGCATCATACTGCTCTAAAATATATCCTTTTCAGTCCTGGACCTCTTGAATACCAGCCACCATCCCCAAATGTGCAACAACATGGTGGTCAATTGCCTGGGTATGTCTCTTCAGTTTTTTTCTTCTCATTTTCTCTTTGCTAAAATTTACTTCATCATCTTTTCAGTGCAGAACTACCTTCTGCCAACCAGAGTCCTCAAACCCAACATGATGCATTGCCTGGGTATGTCTGTTTCAATTTCAATATATTTCAATTTATTCTTTACTGACATTTCATCTTTTCAGTCCAGAACTGCCTGCTGCTAATCAAAGCCCTGAGATCCAGCATGAGGATGCAGATCAGAGGTATGTCATCATGCACCACGTACACCTCACAATTCTGTATAACTGACTCCATTACTCCTTTTTCTTAGATCACCACCACACACTCCTGAGTGCACATGCCAAAATCAGCATGAGCAAGATAGGCAGCAACATGAACTACAAATGACATCATCATCATCATCACATCATGCACAGCAAAGGGATCCTCCTGTGGGAAATATCCCACAGCCTAACTTTGACCAAGTGCCACAGGCTGCCCCTCTCCCTGCCCCTCTCCCCCAGAACCCTCCTGCTCCTGCATATCCTGCTCCTCTCCACCTACATTATCCTCCTCTTCCCCCTCCAGCATGGCAATATCAGGCTCTGCAATATTATATCCCCCCTAATTATAATCCAGCACAATACCTGTATTACCATCAACAACCATATGGATATCAACCTGGGGTACCTATACCTATGCATTTCCTTCATCACCCACATCATCCACCTGTCCCTGTCCAAGGGTATCCTAGGGTTCCTGGACATGTCAATCCACAGCAGCAGCAGCAGCAGCAGCAACAACACAGAAATCAGGATGAAGAATTGCATCAGGGCTTTCAACAGCATCATGCTGAGTGTGTAAACTGCTGCAAAGCACAGGCTGCAGCTGAGCACAATCACTCTACAAATACCATGGATCACAGAAGTAATCTGGGAGGTCAGCAGGAGAATGATGTACAGGTCAGTCATATTGTGGTATATGTAAAATCTGATAACAATCTCATCTGCATTTATATCCCTGCATTAGGTCTTGGAGCAGCAAGTCACAGAAGATGTGCAGGGAATTGCAGCAGAAGATCCACAACAGCCCATATATCTGATTCTAATCATGAGCTTATATGGGTTGATGGCTTTAGGAGCAGCAAACTGGAGAACAGGCCCAGGAAGCAGCACAAAACCAGGACCAGCATGAGCAACTGTCTCAGGAGCATACCCAAGATGTGGACTTCCATATGCAAATGTCTCAGCACCATCAGCCTCAGCAAAATGATCCTGACATGGATCATCCACAGCCTGCTGCACCCCCTCCACTCCTTATCCCTCTTGGCTGTCAGGAATACCATGAACCTGAGAACCACCATAGCCTTGGTGCAATGGACAAACAATGCCCTCACTGCCATGCTCTTCACTTCATCTCTGAGAAGTTGACAGCATCCACTGTAAATCATCTCCTATTTGGCATGTGTTGCTTACAGGGCCAGATCCACCTCCCTCCCTTTGCCCAACCACCACCCACTCTTTCTGGGCTGTTGAATGGCAGTGATCCATTTGCAAAAAGGTTCAGGAGCAACATACACCAATACAATGCTGCTTTTGCATTCACATCTATTGCTGCAAATGTCAATGATACTGTGCTTGCTGGATCTGGACCTTATGCATTCAGACTCCATGGTTCTCTCCATCACATGATGGGGGCCCTCCTTCCAAATCCTGGAGTCACACCACACTATGCTCAGCTCTATGTCATTGATCCTGATGATGCTATCAATGCACGCCTGGCCAACAACTCTAACCTTGACCCATCCACCATGATGGATCTCCACACAATGCTGCTTGCAAACAACCCATACATCAATATGTACAGGCAAGCTCATGAGATCCTCAAGGACAAGGCTCCAGAAGAGCAGGTCAATGTGGCTGTTTGCATCACTGTGGACCCAAACACAGACCTGTGCAGATGCAATGCTCCCACTGTAAAGGAGATTGCTGCCATCATTCCTGGAGGTGGAGGAGAGCAAGTGGACTTGCATCATGACATCATTGTGCACCTGCATGGAGGTAACCTTAGGAGGATCAGTCATCAGCATCATAGCTATTCCCCATTGCACTATGTCCTCCTCTTCCCCAAAGGTGACTCTGGGTTCCACCTCAACATACCATCACAGCCAGGTCCAAATGGTCAGATGCAGTGCAAGAATGTCTCCCAACACTGCTACTATGTATACCATGTCTTCACCAGACTGAATGAGGCAGACATCATCTTTCACAGTGGAAAGCTCTTCCAGCAATACTTGGTTGATGCTTGGGCATCAATTGAGGAGGCCACCCTGTACTGGATCAGGACACATCAAAAACAGATACATGCAGATCTGTATAAAGGGCTTCAGGATGCAGTTCATGGCAACCAAGATGGTGCTCCAGTCAATCTTGGACAGCAGGGCCAGTGCATTGTCATTCCCTCCACCCACCAAGGCAGTTCAAGGCATATGTTCCAGCTCTTCCAGGACTCTATGGCCATTTGTTGTTATAGGTGCAAACCAGACATCTTCTTGACCATGACTGCAAACCCAAACTGGCCTGAAATCCAGGAAGCTCTGCTGAAATATAATGATGGCACATCCCAGACTGCTGCAGATCACCCTGACATTGTTGCTTGCATCTTCAACCAGAAGAAGCAAGCCTTGCTGCATGAAATCAAGCATGGAGTTTTCAGGAGCTGGCTGGCAGTGTCTACACCATAGAGTTCCAGAAGTGTGGCCTCCATCACATGCATCTCTTCATCTTCTTGGAGGCCCCATACAAGATCCATGATGCCAATCACATTGACAGCATTGTCTCAGCACAGCTCCCTGATCCTGCCCTCCATCCAAAGCTCCATGAGTGTGTCACCAAGTACATGCTTCATGGCCCCTGTGGTGTTCCTGACCATGTGAAAGCCCCTTGCATGAAGAATGACAACAACCAGCAATGGTTGTGCAGCAAGCACTACCCCAAGGGCTTTTCTGAGGAGACTCACTTTGGGGAGGATGGATATCCAGTCTATGCCAGGCCAGACAATGGGCACACCTTCACAAAGCATCTCAGTCAAAACAAAGTCCATGTATTCACCAACTGTGATGTCATCCCCTACAACCCCTACCTGCTTGTAAAATATACCTGCTACATCAATCTGGAGGTCTGTGCCTCAGTCAAGGCAGTCAAGTACATCCATACATACATTTACAAGGGTCCAGGTCAGGCTACTGTGCAGGTTGGGGATGTGGATGAAGTCCAGGACTACATTGATGCATGCTACATTGGTCCTTCAGAGGCATGCTGGCACATGTTTGAGTTCCCCATGCACCAGGAGCTCCCCACAGTCTATTGCCTTCCTATCCATATGGAGAATGAGCAGCAGGTCTACTTCCAAGCAAGTGATGACCCTGAGGAAGTCCTGGGGCACCCCTCTGCCAAGAAGACACACCTGACAGAGTGGTTCAAGGCCAACCAGCAGTATCCTGCCAGTGCCTGCCAATACTTCTACCAGGACTTTCCTCAGCACTTTGTGTGGGAACAGAAGGGGCATCAGTGGAAGCCAAGACAGAGGGTTTTTGCCATTGGTTGCATGTACTTTGTCCATCCATCTGCTGGGGAGCACTTCTACCTCAGGATGCTCCTGACCATCATCAAGGGGGCAACAGACTGGAAGGATCTGCACACTTGCAATGGGGTGGTCCATGCAACATACAAGGCTGCCTGTCTTGCTAGAGGTCTCCTGGAGGATGATGGTGAATGGATGGTGAATGGGATCAGTGCCTGCAAGAGGCTGGGGAGATGCAGACTGGTGGTCAACTGTGCTCTCTCTTTGCCTCCATCCTCTACCACAACATTCCATCTAACCCTGCCATCCTGTGGGATCATCACAAAGCAAAACTATGTGATGATTTGCACCATGCCCTCATCACCCATCACCATCTCCCTGATCCTACTGAGGAGCAAGTCCATGACTATGGCCTCTATCTCCTTGACAAGATCCAGATGGGCAAGCACCTCCTTGACTTCCCTCCAATGCCACTCCCCCAGCATCACTGGCAAGTTCTTGGCAACCTCCTTCTGCAAGATGAACTTGATCATGACATCTATGACCTCACTCTGCAAGTTGAAGATCACTACTCTACCTTCAATGAGGAGCAGAAGTCTGCCTTTGATGCTGTCATGGCCTCTGTTAATGGGAACCAGGGCAAGATCTTTTTCCTCCACAGTGCAGGAGGTTGTGGGAAGACATACCTGTGCAACACCATTGCTGCTGCTGTGCATTCCAAGGGCAAGGCTGCTCTCTGTGTTGCCTCCTCAGGCATAGCCTCACTCCTCCCAGATGGAGGCTGCACTTCCCACTCTTGCTTCAAGATCCCCATCCCCCTCCATGAAACATCCACCTGCAGTTTGAAGTGCAACTCTGACCATGAGGGACTGCTGAAGGAGACTGGGATCATCATCTGGGATGAGGCACCTATGCAGCATTGCTATGCCATGGAGGCTTTGGATTGCACCTTGCAAGACCTGCTGGAGGATGGGATTGCATTTGGAGGGATCACTGTGCTCTTTGGTGGGCACTTTTGCCAAATCCTGCCTGTCATCCCCAAGGGTTGCAGACAGCAGATAGTCAATGCTTCCCTCTGTTGCTCTCAGCTCTGGAAAAGCACTACCATCCTCCACCTCAAGCAGAACATGTGTCTTGACCACACTCCAGGCAGTGCTGCCTTTGCTCAGTGGTCACTTCAAGTTGGTGCTGGAGGCCAAAACCCATCCATCAAACTCCCCACCAGCATGTCCCTCTCAGAGAACACTGTCCAGATGCCCATTGACTCCATCTACCCTGGGATTGCAGATGCAGAGGAGAAGCCTGACCAGTAGTTCCTGGTGCACACCATACTTTCCTCCAAGAATGACACTGCTGATGAGCTCAACTTTGCCATCCTTGCCCAGTTTCCTGGAGAAGACACCACCCTCTTCAGTGTTGACAAAGTCAAGAGTGGCCAGGAAGACTATCCCATTGAATACCTCAACTCCCTCAATGTCTCTGGCATCCCCCTTGCCTACCTTCATGTCAAAGTTGGCTGTCCCCTCATGCTCCTCAGGAATATGGACCCATCCCATGGACTCTGCAATGGGACTTGCCTATTGCTGCTGGAGGTCAAACCATGTGTTCTCAGGTGTTGCATCTTGGGTGGAAAACATGCAGGCAGGATTGTGTTCATCCCCAGGATGGTCTTGGAGCCCTCTGAAGAGTCACTGCCCATTCCTCTATCACACCACCAATTCCCAGTTTGCCTTGCCTTTGCCATGACCATCAACAAGTCACAAGGTAAATCAGTCAGTCATGTTGGATTTGACTTGTGCTCTGGAGTTTTTGCCCATGGTCAACTCTATGTTGCATTGTTGTTGAAATCTGGGCAAGGCAGCAAGCAGAGAGAAGACCATGTCATAAAAAGAAGCATGCATCAAGCCCAAAAACAGATTGAGATTGAGAGAAGGGCTGAAGCCCATCAGAGCAAGAGGAGAGGGCAAACTGCCACATCTGTAAGATAGAGAAGATGTGTACCAGAGGGTAGAGGGTACACAGAAGACAGAAAGAGCTGCATAGAGCAGGTATGTCAGAAGAGAACCCAGAGAGTAGAAGAGATACTCACCTCAGCACATGCAGAAGTGCTGAGGTGAGACAAAGACAAGGTAAAGAAGATATAGTAAAGGCTATATAGAGTTAGAGAGAGGCTGAACTGTAAAGATAGAAAGAGATAAGGATATGGAAGTATGTCCAGCATCCTAAGATAGGTAAGAATCAACAATTGTCATGCTGCACATCTGGGGACAGGATCAAGGTCCTCTTTCCTGAGGGTTCCCAGGGGGGATCAACCTTGAATGTGGTGTATCCTGAGGTTTTACAGAATATCTTGGCAGGGCCTTGGTGAGTTTTGTTGCTAATAGACTATATAACACTTTCTAATTTAATGTCATGTAGAAGTAGCAGCAGCAGCAAAGCAGGGAGTGGAGTGTTCAGGCAAAATTGGTTTCTGTACTGGATTGGTAAATTGTACTGTTGTATTGCACTGTTGTATTGCACCCACCTATTTTCTCCCCTCCTAGGTGAGGGCACAGGGTTTATGGTGGAAGGGAGGTGATTGGAATTGGTGTATTGGTTTTGAAATTGGAGTTGGTTTGTGAACTGGGATTGGTCTGCAAATAGATAGAGAGATGTTTCCTTTTATTCCCTATTGCAACAGCATATGTATACCTCTTATTCTCTGGATACTCCTTTGTCTGTAAATGGGTAGAGCACTGTTCCCTTTAATTTTATGTTGCAACAACCTATGTATACTTTCTCAGATGATACCCTACCACCTGACGTTGCAACACAACAGGTTTTTACACTAGTCTTGATGAAGAGGTGTACATGCAGCAGCCTGAAGGCTTTGCCATAGGCAGTCCTAAACAAGTCCTTTGTCTTCGTAAATATATCTATGGCCTTAAGCAAGCCTCTCAAATGTGGTACCAGAAGCTACAGTCTGTCCTGATTGATCTAGGCTTCAAGTGTGTCAAAGTCGACTCTAGCATTTATGTCTTTTGCAAGGACAGTGTGCAAATCATTCTCCCAGTCTTTGTAGACAACATCACACTTGCCTCCAACTCCCTTGAAGCTATACAATCAGTCATTGAGCAACTGTCTTCACATTTCCACCTTCAAGACTTAAAACCCACTTCTTTCCTCCTTGGCATCAAAATCACTTGGGATCACCCAAATCACACCATCTCTCTTTCTCAGTGCCAGTACATACTAGCCATACTCAACTGCTTCAGCATGCAAGATTGCAAGCCTGTCCTTACACCGATGCAGCCAGGACTTCAACTTTCAGCACACATGTCTCCAAAGACTCCAGCAGAAGTTGTTGCAATGAAGGACATCCCTTATGTTTCTGCTACAGGTGCCTTGCTTTACCTTGTCACTGCTACCAGGCCAGACATCTCCTGCACTGTCTCCACCCTCTGTCAGTTCAACAACAACCCTAGGATGGAACATTGGAAGGCAGTGAAGCATCTCCATTGATATCTCAAGGGCAGTGTTGACTTGAAGCTTTCCTATTCACCTCCCCCTTCACAATCTTGAGAGCCCTTCATCACCTACACTGATGCAGACCATGGTGGAGACTCAGACACCTCTAGGTCGACTTCAGGCTATCTCCTTTGTATTTGTACAGGTGCTGTTAGCTGGAGTTCAAAGCTACAGTCCCTTGTTGCCCTTTTGACTACAGAGGCAGAGTTTATAGCAGCTGTTGAAGCAGGCAGGGAGATGCTCTGGATGAGGAACTTGTTGCAGGAGCTAGGCTACCCTGTTGAAGGCCCTTCCACTTTCCTTATTGATAACTGGTCAGCTCTCTCTGTGGTGAAGAATCTAGAGCATGATGGGAGGATGAAGCACTTGGACATGAGATACTTCTGGCTTAGGGATGCAGTCAAAGCAGGGACACTAACTCCTGTATATGTGACTACTGAAGACCAAGTTGCTGACTTGCTCACCAAGTCTCTATGTGTCCAGAAAGTGGTGAGGCTGTGGGGCATGATGGGACTGACCTAGTGTCAAAGCTAGAGAGTTGCTTCATCAGGAGGGACTGTTGTTATTAAAGGTTCTTCCCCAACTCTCTTCCTAATTCCCTATCCAGACTTTGTTTTACATATACTTATATCTTTCTTTGGCCTCATGCATTCAAGTTCTAACTCTGCACATACATAGTGTGCATAGTTATAGTTCAGACTCCACATTTATCCATACTATAAAAGAGTTCCTGGTGGCACAACTTCTTTCTTTAGTTGCTCATCTTGGACTCTAGTCCCCCATTTAGTGTGGTGTTTGTAGTGCTCATTGATCAATCCACAAGTCACATTACCTCAAAGTTTAACAGACTCATCCACTGTAAGATGGCAGTCCTACATATCCCTGATGGGAGTGTTTGTGCAGGTATGGGCAGGCAACTGATAGTGTGGTTATTATCATGGTGAGCAAGGTAACTGCAGCAGTGTAGTGAGTCATGGGCACAGCAGGTGCCATGGCATGATAGAGAGAGATGCTAGCAGGTGGAGTGAGATGGGAATAAGATGGCAGTAGTAAGGGTACTCACTCAGACAACATGTCAAGACATCTGAGGAGATTGTAGGTATGTAGTCCAACTTATATAGTGTATGGTGGTAAAGTTGTAGCAGAGATTGTATAGTCGAGTACAACAGTTACCATAGTGGGAGGCACGCACGTTGTCCCAGAGTACATGTGGAGTGTGAGTGCTTGGATATGTGGTAAGTGGTCCAAGGAAAGGGATTGGGGGTATGTGTGTATTGTAAGTAATGTATACATGCATGGTAGGTAAGAAGGTAGAGCCAAATGAACTGTGTGTGCATCTATATCAAAAGTTCAACAGCCCCCCACATTTGGTGAACCAATGGTGACAAGGCCAAGAGCAGAGTGCTGAGTTTTGAATGCAGCATGCAGTAGTGACTTGGTGAGGCAGTCTGCAAGGATAGAGGTGGATGGAAGTCATATGAGGGAGATGAGGCCACACATGATGCATTCACAGATGTGGTGATGTTTGATGTTGATGTGCTTCAACCCCTTCCTGATGATGGGGTTGTTGGCAAGGTCAATGGAGCCTTTGTTATCCCCAAAAATGGTGAGGGGAAGAGAGAGAGAAATCCCCAGCTCCACTGTCAGGTAACCATACCACATTGCTTGTTCTGTTGCCTGGGACAAGGCAATGTATTTGGTGGCCATTGAAGAGAGCAAGACAACATGCTGGCAATGTGAAGACCATGTGATGGCACCACTGCAAAGAAAGATGTGCACACCAGTAGAACATTGGTTGGCCAGGGAAGACACCCAATTGTAATCTGAGTGTGTGTGAGGCACACGCTAGGACAGTGAGGTCACAACTGAAAAGGAAGAGGGGATTGGTGAAGGATGAGACAATACACCTTAGATGAGTTCACACTGTATAGCGGATATCTCAGATGTATAAAGCTAAAGAGCTATCTACTACATGAGAGTCTTTATATACTACAGGGATTGGCACACAGACCATGCGCTGTCACTGTAGGGCAGGCATATGTAAATAAGATGCGCAGCATCTGTGAGAAGTATCAGTAAGCAATGCGCAGCATTGCACTGCATCAGTAAGCGTCTGTGGGAAATGTAGTCATAAATGTAC